>DWMZ01000024.1:0-66066 GCA_018249855.1 Eueides tales michaeli
CCTGTAGCTCCTTTAGTGCTACACGGGGCCGGGGGCGGCGGGGATCACTTACCATCAGGTGACCCGTACGCTCGTTTGCCGGGTCTTTTCCATAAAAAAAAAAAAAAAAAAAATTGAGAGCAGAACATTGACATGATAACGGAAAATTAAGTAACCGTTAGAGCTACCCTACTGCACAATTAGTTCTTTATATTATACATATTATTAAAGGTTGGCGACTTAGCCCAAGCGTCTCCCGCCACAGTGTCCCGTTGTGGCATGGTCTATATTGACCCTAATGAACTAGGATACCTACCGTATGTACAATCTTGGCTTGACGAGGGAGTAGAAAAAAACTTATTTAACCAGGAAAACAGTGAATTCCTGTACGAACTGTTTAAAATGCTCGAAGTGGGCATTGATCATGTTAACTTGAGATGCAGTGTTGGGATTAAACAGGTATTAGATAATATTTTATATTTTTTTATAGCTCGGTGTGAGAACCTACAATTAATACACTGACCGCCCGCCACCCGACTCGCTAAATATCGCGTTTCTTCTTTTCATCAGGGCGTGAAAAAAAAAAATTCTTGTGATTTAGAATCGAATACGCAACCATCTCATTTACAGTACAGTTGGGCTGTTACGCCGGCGACTACAACGTATTCCAATAATAGTTGTTACTGTTTAAAAATAGGTAAATATCAGCAAAGTTGTAGCTCTGTGTTGCCTGCTTGGTGCGCTGTTGTCAGAACCTGGGGACAGATTTACAGAGAAGTCCGCTGTTAAAGTATATATAGCTCATTGCTTTATATTCTGCTACGTATGGTGCATCGGTGGCAATATATTAGAAGTCAACAGAAAACCTTTTGAGGAAATCATCAAAAGACAATTTGAGTCGTTCGAAGAATCTGAATAGTACGTATTGAATTGCAATTGAATTGTTAACTTGAGATTATTTGGCACTAATTTTGATTTAATATCAAAAATAACGTTCTTTTTTCTTTTCAGCTTTCCTCAGGGATTTAACTTTTTCGATATGTTTATGGATACTAAACGCCGAAAGCTGAAGGTTTGGGCAGAAATTATACCCGAATTCATATATGACTGTAATCGACCCTTCTTTGAAACGCTCGTGCCGACCATAGACACTGTCCGCTACGGATATTTATTTGAAAAACTTCTTTCTGTAGGAAAGCCAGTGATGTTTACAGGAAGCACAGGTACTATAACTTACTGGCTAGTTGACCATTTCATTTTTATATAAAATATATGTAGTGAATCTATCATCTTAGATATAACGCGTCAATTAAAGATTATCGTTGCAATTATAATTGACAGGCGTCGGTAAAACATGCATTGCGGCAGAAATTTTAAAGAAAATGTCGGGAACTGGAATTTTCATTCCCGTGATACTAAATTTTTCTGCACAAACTAGTAGTCCACGGACTCAGGTATTTTTTCATTCATTTATATTTTAAACAAATTCGGTATAATGTTTTTGTGTTCTTGTTTATGCATTGGATAAAATGCTTTTAGAAATATAAAAGAACCATATTCACTTTTATATAAATCAATGGTAAAAAGAGTATAATCAACTTATCATTATTCATAATCATATTTAATTATAAAATTTCAGGAAGTAATTGAATTGCGTTTAGAAAAACGGCCAAGGAAGGCTATTGGGGCACCATTAGGCAAAAAAGTTATAATATTTATCGACGACGTCAATATGCCTCGATTAGATGTGTATGGAGCTCAACCTACTATCGAGTTACTGAGGTAATATTATGTTGTATACACAACTACAATGTGCGACTTAAATAATAGACAGGACTTCTAATGTAACTATATACGGACGGAAAAGTGCAAATGGAAGTGCCCTAATTTGAGCGGAATCGATTAACACTGGGTACCCTCCAAAGAGTAAAGTATTTATACTGTAAAGGAGTGCCCTCTTACCCGATTTTTTGAAGAAAAAATGATCTTCAGTGGCATTTTCAAAATGAATCCGAACCAATACACTCACACACGCACACAACATTATATTATTTACATGCTTGTATGGTTATTATTTTAAATGAAACAAGAGTGCATATTTGTAACGATATTTCAAGTCAGTAAAATATTGTTTGACGCTTTTCTTATGCAAGGTAACCAAAATACAATTGTAACAAAAAAATAACATACGCAGGGAGAATAAATTGTACGAAATCGTGGTTACTCTTTGTAACCACGATTTTGTACTGAGTTGCCAGAATAAAAAAATATTCTATAAAATTGTTTTAAAATTGTTTTCGAATCAAATAATAGATGTAGTTTCAAAGGATTGCTCTTCTATCAGTATGCAAGTGTCACTCACCTGTAGTGTAGCATACTGTATGTGGGGTACAATGTAAAGTTAAAATAAACACTACTTAAGTAGGTCCTCCTTCGCAAGCAAAGAGGTTGAGTGGTTGGATATCTCTGGTTTGCATAGTTCTTACTAGGAATTCGTATCATTGCCCGTGATAAATATATTACTGAAATTTTAGATGAAAATATTTCATTATATATTACTATATACTCATTGGCATTATTTTCCTATCTATATAAAAATTACATATTAATTTTTACCAACACTTCTCCAAGACTCATTCATCTATTCTGCGCTAAGGAATATATCTTTATTTTAGGCAGTACTTAGATTTTGGTGGCGTCTACGATCGTGATAAACTCTACTGGAAAGAGATATTAGACGTGGTGTTGGCCTGCGCGTGTGCGCCGCCCGGCGGTGGACGTAATCCTCTCACAGCGAGATTTGTACGACACTTTGCCATGTTCTACATATCTGCCCCTAATGCTGATGCCATGAAAACTATATTTAAGGTAATCTGTCTAATTACAAGACAACAAGGAAAATTAAATACTTAACTTAATTACTTTGCAACAGGCTATTCTATCAGGTCATATGGAAGATTTCGTAACAGAAGTTTCTGTGCTCAGTGATCCTATAGTGAATGCGGCAGTGGAGATATATCTTAAGATATGCTCCGAATTGTTACCGACACCAGCCAAGTCGCATTACGTGTTCAACCTGAGAGATTTGTCTAAGTCTATGCAAGGAGTATTGCAAGCTAATGCTGCTTATATGCGGTTACCACAAGCTATGTTACGGTAGGTTGCATGACATTCTAGAGATTTAGGCCTTATACTACGATAACTCTTTTGTTGGATTTGACGGCCGAATCAGAGTAATTGATAGGTTACATTGATTGGTTACGTTGACAACTTCAGATTACTATATATATATATATATATATATATATATATATATATATATATATATATATATATATATATATATATATATATATACTATGTTACACAATTTTTGAAAATAGTCTTTTTAATATTTCATTTCTTTTATCAAAAATATATATGTTATAAAAGTACAAACATGCTTATATTATTGCAGACTATTTTATCACGAGTGTCTGCGTGTATTTCATGATCGACTTATTAATATCGAAGACAAGAGCTACTTTTATCGTCTGATGAGCTCTGTCTGTCTCAAATACTTCCAACAAGCTATACTTGAAATACCTGATGAAGCGATCATTGAACATCCTCCACTCCTACTCTTTGGAGATTTTCTCAATTCTGCGATACCTAAGGAAAATAGAATATATCAAGAAATTCCTGATATTGAAAAGTTAATGGTTGTTCTCAAGGTACAGCGTATGAACATAATAATTACGACTGATTCAATTCTTTTAATTACTATCAATTTTTTTATTCCACCTATTACATTTTGAACAATGTTATTTTGACCTCGATTCTAACGATCACAATTATATACTTTGCGCTTTATTGCGCTTTATTTTTTGCTAACGTATGTTCTTGCCTAAAAGACCATGATTTAAAAAAAATTATGATATTTTTGATTACCATGATATAAAAAAGTAGTTGTTTACCTAACACCATTTACAGGAATACTTAGAAGAATACAATTCAACGGCGCGAGCGGAAATGAACCTGGTCCTCTTCCGTGATGCAGTGGAACATGTTGCGCGTGTAGCTCGCGTGCTACGTGCTGAGCGGGGCCACTGCCTCATGGTGGGGCCCGGCGGCTCCGGCAGACGATCCGTGGCCACACTCGCCGGACACGTTAATGAATGCAAGTTAGTACTTTTTAAATATTACATAATATAAGAATAATAACCTACCCAAGCTTAATTATTAATAATAATATTAGACATTTATAGAAATCGCAGCTCAATGAAATAAATAATAAAACTCCATTTAAAATTATGCATTATGAAAGGTAAAGGTTAAGTGTGGCCTGACAGTATTCAAGGAGCGATATATGTATGTATATTTACTCTGTGAATTTTGTTAACCTTTATAGCTGAAAGTTAATATAAAATATTATTATTTAAGTACGTTTCTCTTACTTTCACAATACATATTCCTCAACACATTCCTGGCTTTATAAAACAGAATAATATAATATTCATATAATAGATGCATGGGTATGGAGCTAAAGCGCAACTATGATACTCCTGAGTTCCACGACGACCTTCGCAATATGTACATGCGGGCCGGCGTGTCGTATGAAGATACGGTGTTTCTCTTTACGGATACGCAAATTACTAAGGAGGAGTTCCTTGAAGATATCAATAATATGCTTAATTCTGGTATTTCATACTATAATTATATTTATTCAACAAAGTTTAATTCTTGGCACATTATACTATTTACAACTAGTACTCCTGTCGGAGGCCTGTCGTGACGCAGCGGCACAAGCGTGTAACTGTAACCGACAGGTTCTAGGTTCGATCCCCAGTCGAGTAAATGAAATATTTAATATTTTCAATTTAAATATTTAATGTTTCATTTCTTTACTCTGGTAATAAGACAAAGCGCAGCGTTGAGTTCCGCCACTCAACACGCAATGCCTCAAATTCGGAGGAAAGTGGTGAACGGAAGTGGAACGGAGTGTCTTAACACTAGGTTCCCGGGTTCCTTCTGCCTACCCTGCCTCGTGCGGGATACAGCGTGAAACTAAAAAATATAGAAATCCGAAGCACGTTACGCTAATACTGTTAATTATAATGTATTATAAAATTAAAAACTTTTGAAAATACTCACAGGTGAAGTTCCTAATTTATTCGAAGGGGACAGCTACGAGCAAGTACAAACAGGATGCAGAAACGATGCATTTAAAGCTGGTATAAATCCAGGCGACCGAGATTCTATCTATTATTTCTTTATAAACCGCGTGCGCAGTAAATTGCATCTTTGTATTTGTATGAGCCCTGTAGGAGAAGCTTTCAGGTATTGTAATGTAATTTATGTGAGGATGTCATTATAAATATTTCTGTGTATGACTTTAAACAAATATATTTATATCCTATACTGTTTAGACGTCGTTGCCGCATGTTCCCGTCCTTGGTAAATTGCTGCACAATAGATTGGTTTACAAAATGGCCACCGGAAGCGTTGAAATCTGTAGCGCAGCAATGTCTCCAGCCGCTCGAGGACGACAATATAATTGACAAAATATCAACTCTTGCAGTCACAATGCATCAGGTTTGGTTAATGCTTATATGACAATAATAAATAATTAATTTTCTAAGAACCTAATTTTTCCATGCGGATTTTAGCCTGTCATTAAATTAGAATAGTGTGACTGCAGGTAGTCGTTATTAGTAAGTAACAGCCGGTAGCTTTGATTGATATTTACTATCCAACAAAAAATATTTAATTATAATTTATACCAGTGGTTCCAGAAGTCAGCGCGCTCAAGCAAACAAGCTTTATCACGTTTATAAAAATAGTATAAAAAATATTAATTAGCTGAGATGACCGTAACTAAGCGGACATTTGTATGATTGTTACTTTTTAAATTTGGTTTTGAAAAATTTAATATAATTTACATAAATTCATGATTATTATTCTCGTATTAAAACAAAGCATAGCGTCCGGGAATCAATGGGCGGAAAGTGTATAATAGATACTTATTGTATTTAATAGTGAATTTAATATCATTATCAGGATGTGGACGTGATGACAGAACGATTATACGATGAAATGCGCCGGTACTTCTACACGACACCTAGTAGTTACCTTGATTTACTTAAACTGTACCTCTCCTTACTTGACAAGAAACAACAAGATATTATACGTGGAAGAGACAGAATCTCTTGTGGACTTCAGGTATTTATTGTTGTTCTTACTTCTATCATGTAAATAACATTGTTATTAAATCATAATTCGTTTCTTTTTACAAAAACTTGCAGAAAAATAGTTAATAGTTTTTTGATAGAAATTACTTTTTGATGTTTTTTTAAATGTATTCAAATGTTTGTATAGAAATTGTATGAAACATACGAAGTTGTTGGCGTAATGGAGCAACAAGTTCGTGAAATGGAACCAATTTTAGCAAGAAAGGCAGAAGAAGTACGTACAATTTATAGAACTTTATAGATTTATTTTTCATATTTGCCTATCCATGCCATCTATTAAAAATGTTACAAATAATTTTTACTATTTTAAAAAGTGTTATTTTTGAATTTAGTATGTTACAAATAATATTTTTTAGAGCATGGCCCTAGTGGCGCGATTAAAAGTTGAACAAAAAGCCGCAGATGAAGTAAAACAAGCGGTCATGAAGGATGAAGCAGAAGCAAAGGTACACTAACCCATTATCTTATTTACATATAAGTCGAAATCAAATCGAGTTTTATGATATTAATATAAGAATGTATAATCGATATTGTCGCAACTACACTAAATACATGAAGTATTTAGGATATATATTTTTGTGCTGTCAAGGTAAAAGTTCAAGCTTGCTGTAATAATAATATACTACAAAAAAGCCCTGACGTAGCACACGTGTCGTGCACAGGGGCACGAGCGTCTTATGACTGCAAAGACAGGAAAACAGGTTGTAGGTTCGTTCCCCATAAGAGAAAATAAAATATTAGACATTTTTATTTCGTCGCTCTGGTAACATACTAAAGTGCGTCGTGAGTTTCGCCGCAATACTTTAAATTCACTGGAAAGTGGATAACGAAACGACTCTAGGTTTTCAAATTCTCTTTGTCTACCCTGCCATGTGCGGAATGCAGCGTGATATAATATTATTCAATATTATTTGTATGTTATATTCATTGTCAAATAACTTTTTGTTCTAAAAGTGAAATTATAATAAATATAATTGTATGTTGGTCTAAGTTGTTGGCAATTTCAGGTAAAAGCAGAAGAAGTAAAGCAAATAGCTGACGAAGCGAAAGCCGACCTAGCCCTAGCCATGCCAGCTATGGAAGCCGCACAAAATGCGTTAAAAGCATTAAATAAAGCCGATATAAATGAATTGAAAGCTTTTCAAAAACCGCCGCCTCTTGTGCGGTTTGTGATGGAACCTGTATGCATACTTCTTGGTGCTAAGTTAGTAAATGTTTTTTTTTATTAAAAGATCGCGCTATACTTCTTCATATTTTTATCTTATTAATATTGCATCGGATAAGTTATATCTTTTGCAGTATAGTGTGTATCTTTTGCAGACCAGACTGGGACTCTACAAAAAAGTTATTAGCCGATGTGAATTTCATACGTAATCTGGAGGAGTACGACAAGGATCATATTCCGGAAGCGACTCTCAAGAAGATCAAAGTGTATTTAACACATAAAGACTTTAATCCTGATACTGTTGTTAAAGTGTCTAAGGTAATATTACAAAATTTTGTTTACAATGAATAAATCTTATTTAGTCTTATACTTGCTTTTTTCTACGGCTTCGTTCCCGTAGTTAAATAAAAATAACTGAGAATTGTGTACTAACAACAAATTCTTTTTTTTTTATTATACCAATTTTTTTTTTATTATTCAGCACAAAAAGAATTATTAAATTTGAGCTTTAACTTCTTGTGATAATGTGATAAGTTCAATAAAACAATCGCTAGAACTACACAATCACCGAGGCAAGATTGCGATAATAATAGTAAAAATTGTGTAGTGAAGCAAAACAATTTTTGCTATAGCTATGTTGTATACAACATGAAGATATCTTACAGATCCTTTTAGCAGTGCTTCAAACAGACAGACGACAAAAAATTAAAAATCGTAAAGTCTTTGTTCATCTCTATAAATTATTTTTGCAAATATATTCAATAATCGACATAAGATTTTCACTTCTATACTATAGTATGGTTTTATCTTGCAAAAAATTTTAGGCACAAGCCTACGATTTTTTAGTACAATAGTAGTCACGAAGTAGGTTAATAGAATTAAAAAATATACTATAGTTATTAAATCCGAGTTACAATAATATATGATAATGAATTGAATTGTAGATGTGAATAGAAAACATATTATATTCCAGGTGTGTCGTTCGATGGTATTATGGGTGCAAGCAATTGATATGTATGCTAAAGTCTTCAGAGTTGTCGAACCAAAAATTCTTAAGTAATGTTGCTCCAGTTTTTATTATAGCACATTAATTATAATTTATGTAAATAAGCACAATTATAAACAAGGAATAATATGTATTTTTTCTATAAGTATCGATTAGAACTATGTTATTAAACACGAATATTTTTACCTCTTCTGCTGTATCCCGTATAAAGTAGGCACAGGGAAGAAGTGTTATGTCACGCACACCAAAATTTTCTCACAGCCTCGTTTATCTTTTTATTGGAGAGAAATGAAAAAAATATTGCCTCCGGTGGAAGTCGAACCCAGAACCACTCACGCTTACAGTCTGGCGCTGTGCCGCTGCATAATGATGTGACGAATATCATTGATAAAACATATATTATTTCAGACATAAAGAAGCCGCTGCGATCTTGAAAAGTGTGATGGCAGTTTTACGTGCTAAACAAAAAGAGGTTGAAGCTATTGAAGCTCAACTAGCTAAAATGATGGATGAGCTTAAGGTAAATTGGTACTAAAATATTAACGCATACAAAAATATATTATTGAATAATTACAAATAAAAATTGGAAAGATAAGGTTCAGCGTTAAATTATTTAAATAATCGATGTAATCATATTTTGACACTAAGATCTACATACACTAGGGATAAATACACTAGGGTCTAGGATAATAAATTAAATTATTATAACAGATAAAAAAATGCGAGTAGGTTCTCTATCCTACTCATATAGTTTTTTTTTATGTTAAAACTATTTAAGTAATTGAGGCGAGTATAATCCAAAGTTGGTCGGTCCTACATAATGAAACAAAAAGTTGGAGAGAATGAGACCCAAAACAAACGTTAAGATACAGAATCCTTCCTCATCGGTGGCAGCTTCCTATAGGACCGACACTTCAGACATTTGTATGTAATTTGACGATTCAAAAGTATTTGTAATTGGCTCAATGTATAAAGAATATTTTGAATTTTGAATGGTAAATGGTTGGGCACTTTAAAAAGTATCAACTACTTTAATAAACAGGTAGTAGAAGAAGAACGCATAAAATTGCAAGCTGATGTAGACTTGGCGGCCGCGCGACTCATGCGAGCCGGAAAACTCACACAAGCACTCGCTGATGAAAAGTCACGTTGGGAAGAAGGTGTTAAGGTGATTTTTTTAGCTTCACATTATGACCCGTATATTGTAGGGTAGACAGAATATAGGAGAAGCCAGCTTAGATGCCCCTTTCCTCAAGCACCGTCCACTGTTCGAGACTGCGTGTTAAGCCAACAAACTCAACAATATGCTTGTCTTTTTGCCAAAGATGAAAGGAAAATTATTCATTCTCGCGATTGGTAATCGCACTCACAACTGTCCTTTGTACTCTTATAATAATTATGGTACCAGTAACCATATCTGTTTGTAGTTTGCAATTTAGTTGCCTGTTTGTATAATAATTTACAGAACATCATTTTTTCGTATAATATGCGTAATAAGTAAAAATAAAATGGCGCTACAGTTCTAGTAAAGTAGTAAGTTTAAATATTTTATTAATTTTGATTTTATTTTTTATAAATTACACGTATTACCAACACTTCAGTTTTTCATCTTAACAAATGTATTTTTTCCAATATAGTTAAGTCATAAATTATATTTCAGGGGGCTACATTTAGACTAAAGTGCACAACAGGTGACATAATAATAGCTTCAGGTTGCATTGCGTATTTCGGCGCATTTCCATCACACTACCGAAGAGAACTCGAAGTCAAATGGGTGGAGCAATGTCAGGCATTGAAAATACCGTCCTCGGATACATTTGAGTAATTATCATCCATCGGATTTCCCGATTAATAAATAACTTTATACACATTTTACCTTTTACCGTGTTTTTAAGCTTCACAGAGAATATATTTATAATATTCCTTATTCTTGTAACTAATATTTACTCTATTTAATATTATGTTGGATTTATTTGTACTCACAGTCTTATCACGGTAATGGCGGATTCATATACAGTGCGTACATGGAATGCTCAAGGTTTGCCTCGCGATGCAGTGTCTACTGAGAACGGAATATTGGTCACTCGAGCAGGGAGGTGGCCCCTAACTGTTGATCCACAAGAACAGGTATAATATTTGCTATTAATAAGGAAAATTTTACGATTATTAAAGCTAGCAAATTATCTCAAGTTTGGCCGAAAAAAGAGGGATAAAACGAAGTGTTTTAACACTATGTTCCGAGGATCGCTTTGCTTACTCTGCCATGTGCGGTGTACAGCGTAAAACTAAATTATTTAAACCAGTCTTGCAAAAATGTTAAGTCTCTCCGTGTACAGAAAGTTAAATGTACTTGTTTCCCAGACTTGTTCAGGTAAATTGATTCCTTACAAATGAAGATTCCCACAGTATATAAGAGTAGTATGAAAATAAATAAACATTATATCTCATTAACAGGCTAACAGATGGATAAAGAATATGGAAGGTGTAAACGGGTTGCAAATAACAAAATTAAGTGATCCGGCCTATTTGCGCATAATGGAAAACTGCATCAGACTTGGCTGGCCGATGCTTATTGAGGACTTGGGGGAATCCCTCGAAGCAACTCTTTCACCTATTCTACTTAAACAAACTTTTTTTCAGGTAAATCAGATTTTCTCATATAAATCTAAGCCTGTTACCTATTTTATTAATTAAGGAAACATTCTTCTTTATGATATTATATACTATTTTTATGGACATCTACAATTACTTGAATATTTTTAAATCAATTACATGTTTAATCAATTTATCCGGAACATTTTAGGCTGGTCGTCTTCTCATCCATTTGGGTGATAGTGACATTGAATATGATACCAATTTCCGCCTGTATCTAACAACGAAGTTAGCAAATCCACATTACTTACCCGAAATCTGTATACAAGTGACTTTAGTTAACTTCACTGTCACTCTATCAGGTCTAGAAGATCAGTTGTTAGCGTAAGTCAAACTTATATTGAGAATATTTTAAAAACAAGAAATGTGATCTAAGAGACTTGTGATACAAAAATAGTTTACTGTACTTACAATGGGCATGGATGAGCTTTCGATAGTAAGAATATTATTTAAGTTATTTTCTTTTGCCTTGTCTTTTACCTTATAGTAAATATGTCCATGGAGATATATTAAAAAAATCTTATATTATTATTAGTAATTGACTTTTATTATTGTTATTTCATTTCTTCGCTCTGGTAATAAAGCAAAGCGCGACGTTGAGTTCCGCCACTCAACACGCAATGCCTTAATTTTCGGCGGAAAGTGGGGAACAGAAGTGGAACGGAGTGTCTTAACACTAGGTTCCCGGGGTCCCTCTGCCTACCTTGCCTTGTGCGGAATACAGCGTGAAGCTAAAAAAAAAGAAAAAAAGAAAAAAATGTTATTTATTATTTTTAAGTCACTACCACAACAGTAGTGATTTTAAAACTTTTTTTCTGTTAATCTGTTTTTGTCTTTATCTGTTTTTGCCTTTATCTATTTGTGTGTTTGTACGTGCTAATCTCAGAAATGGCTAACCAGATTTAAATGCAGTTTTACCTATTATATTTTGGTAACCTTCCTTGAACATTTAGTGTTTGTTTTATTTAAATCGGTTAATAAATAAAAAAGTTAATATTTAGTTCAACAAGTAACTACATCGATCACCGCCGCATTTTGAAGGTACCCATGTCGCATTGACCTGGAAATATTGCCCCTGGTAGGCCGTTCTACGTTGATGTGGCTTGGAAGGAAATTCCTACGAAACGGCACAGAGGTGGGGTACTTTAGTTTGTGACGTACTGTGCATTTAGAAAGTTCGGTGGCAGGTACCAAGTCAAAATATTCTCCAGAACACTCCCCGTGATAAATACGGTAGAGAACGCAACGCGAGGATACGTCTCTACGCAAAGCCAAAGTATCTAGCCCCTCTCCGATCATTGGGTCCCTAACGATTCGAACGGCTCTACTTGTAGGCTATCAAATGGTTCAAACTGATACTGGAATGCACCAGCTCAGAGGGGAGAACAGTACTCCATTTGAGGCCCTATAAAGTGCCAAACGGTGTTTTGGCGTGAAGTACTGTCTCGCTCTAATGATGACCTCCAGTTTCTTCCAGACTAACCTGGCCTTGTTTCCTAAATGGTCGTGATACTGGCAGTCGCTCAAAAAGCTGAGGCACAATATACGTGTGCTGGGCGCAGAGGAGTGTTCTCAAAAACTGGTGATACGACAAATGGGGTTTTTTAGTAGAAGAAGCGCAGACCTATGTCTTCTGGGGGTTGAATTTAACCAGATTATTTTCACCTTATGCTGCGCCCAGTGAGAAAGTTGGCGATCCACTTACATAAATTCTCGGAAAGCCCGTAAGATGGAAGTTTCGCAAGGAGCACCCAGTGCCACACTCGATCGAAGGCTTTCACCATGTGCAGACTAACTGCCAGGCCCTCTCCCTTACTTTCAATAGCCACAGCCCAGCGGTGGGTTAGGTAAATCAGAAGATCACCGTCTGAGCGACCCTGGCGAAAGCCATATTGACCGTTGCTAATCAATCGGTGATCCTTCAGATAAATAAGAGCTGGCTGGAAGTGATAGCAATAGGCCTGTAGTTATTTGGATCGGAGCCATCGCCTTTTTTCGGGATCGGGTGGATAAGAGCGCGATTCTGAAACTACGCCGACTGAGTCAGAGTAGGCCGAAAGAGGCGTGTAAGCACCGATTTTAAATCAGAAGCACATGAACGTAGCACTAGAGGAGAAATGCCTTCTGACCCACTCGGCTTGTGGATGTCGATGGATGACAGAGCTCACCCAACCGCTTCTTGACTGAATTGAACGTCAGGAGACGTATCAAACCAAGGTTGTGACCTGCCACCGATTTTCACTACAGAACTAAGAATGTAAAGTTCCATACACTGCAGAACCACGTCGGTAGCAGCCGCTGCTGCTACCGACGTACAAGCACTAGGATCATTAGAAGAGAAGCGAACCGGCCCCCAGGGATAAGATGAGTAAAGTGTACACATCTCATCCCAATCTCTTGACTTGTAGTGACAGACGCAACGAGTTTCTGATGTTCTGCGACTGCCGCTTTTAATGGGCCCAACACTCCGTACCGGATGGTACGGTACTGTTCCAGATGTGAAGTCAGCAGAAGGGTGAGGTTGAAAACTCAGGGGGGATTCTCCAGCATAGGAGATACAGATATCCTCCTGGGGTAGTTTCTCTCTCAGTGGCGCTTTCATATTTCAGGGAGGGGTTTGGAATGGGCACCGAAATCTGACATTACCCAATGCGAAACGCAAGAGCTAAATCCACCACCACTTAACGCCGGTTTTAAATGCCGGGGATGGTAATAATCCGGTCGAGTCTGCCCATGCGTGTTGCCATTACTGACAACGTTACTCTCTCACACGTACTTTAGTTACCTCTTACGACACCATCAGTACCAGGTTGATCCTATTATAAGCCGGAATCGCACGGCAAGTAAAATAATGTAATTCAAGCGAGCGCAGGTGGGACGCTGGTGCATAATAAAACATAATTTTTAGCTATTGTTTACTTTTTTATACACAAGTCAACAATAGTTAAAAAAAATCAGTCATAATATATAAAACTATATTGCGACATTGTATGAAGTTCTTTTATTTGTTCCATTTGTTTTGATTTAAAAAAATAATCTGTGTATTAAGATAAATTTAGGCATAAAAAATGCTTGCAGTGATGTAGTTCGCTTGGAGCGACCGGATCTTGAATTGCAAAGAACAGAACTTATCGTCCGAATCAATACAGACAAAGCCACTCTACTAGAGATTGAAGATAAAATATTGCGCCTCCTATATGCGTCGTCTGGCAACATTCTGGATGACGAAGAACTTATCGAGACTTTAAATGAAAGCAAGGTGACTTCGATAGATTTTAAAATACTTGATGTCAATAACTAGGTGAAATGAAAGAGAATTTGTAACAATTCTTTTCCCACATAGCAGGATAAGATGAGTAAGCTTAGTACGAAGACTAATCGTTTTCTCTTTTTTTAATATTTTTAATTTTGATTATATATTTATATTTTTTCCAAACTTAACACTATATCCCGCGCATGGCAAGATAAGCGAAGAGAACTGGGATAGGGAACGCTAGGAATCCTTGTGTTAAGACACTCCGTTCCTTTTCCAACTGTCCGTTGATATTGCGACATTGCTTGTTGAGTGACGGAACTCAACACCGTGTTTGCCTTGTTACCAGAGCGATGAAATAAAAGTATTAAGTAATTAATTTCCTCTATTGGGGATCGAATCCACAACTTGTCGCGTTTACACAGACTTTTGCTCCTGCGCCACGACGAGCAGTATCCTACTCTAATATTATAAAATAATTTAATTTAGGAAACATCAGAAATAATAAACGCTCGGCTCGAAGAAACTGAAGCTACAGAAATTAGGATATCTGCTGCTCGAGAGAAGTATCGTACAGTGGCGACCCGTGGCGCCGTCCTTTACTTTGCTGTCGCACAACTGGCTGACATAGACCCTATGTACCAGTTCTCGCTTAAATATTTTAATCAGGTTAGTAGTACCCAATTTAGATACATTACGTGTATAAAGGCAAGGAAGGCAAGGAAATTCTACTCTGACTCGCGGAAATAGAAATAATTGGCTTTCCAATGAAAATCGGTTACACAACTGTCTTTTCTACAGTCAGTCATTGTTATGTATTTTTTTCAAACATGATGGACAAGTTGTAAAAAATATAAAACTTGTTGCTCCGAACAAATTATATTTACACATTAAATTTTAAATATTTGTACGTATTTTTTTTATATGATATACTTCATACAGGTATTCAACTTGGTAATAGAAAAGAGCGAAAAGTGTGATATTTTAGAGGAACGCTTAGAAATTCTACATCGTGAAATAACACTGTCAGTGTATCGTAATGTATCCAGAGGATTATTTGAGAGACATAAACTAGTGTTCAGCTTTCTTCTCAACATGGCGATATACTTGCACGCCGGACTGGTGACACAGGAGCAGTGGAACTTCGTGCTTAGAGGACCCGCTGGCACTAAAGTTGTAAGTATTTTTTAAAACTTCTTACATTCCCTAAATGTATATTAGGCATAAATATGGATACAACAAGACTTTTCTTAACACCTTTATTGTAAACAACACCATTTGAAGTAAACTAATGTTATTGAGCAATTTCTATAATATGATTATCGTATTAATAAAGAAAAAATCACGACAATAATAATAAAGAAAACATGGAGACATAAAAGAAAGTATGTCACTTATTAATAAGTTAATAAAAAATAAATACAAAATGAGTGAATTATTTTAATTTTGATTATCTTAGCTTCACGCTGTATCCCGCATATATCAAACAAACAATAATATAATTGTTTAAAAATTTAATAGGCCCTTCCAAAGAAACCTTTAGTAGATGCCTTAACAGATCAAATGTGGCTCGCAGTCAACCACTTAGAAGACAGTGAACCGATCTTTGCAGGACTCGTCGCCGATTGTCTGAAGAAAATTCCTATTAAACTTGGCACATTTTCTTTGGTACGATTATTGTGTTTGTTATTTTTCTTCAGTTTATTTATTTGTTTTTATTATAAAATATATTTATTTGTATGAAATATACCATACATATTATTAAATAATAATAACATTACACATATAAACAATATTTGAAAATGATTTTAAAGATGTTGATAAACATATATAGTCATCATATATGTATATATATATATATATATATATATATATATATATATATATATATATATATATATATATAACAAATTTATTTGCCTTTAATATTAACAACAATAGCAATTGTACAGGATATTCATATAAACAAAAAAAACTCACAAGCTCCTAAAGTAGATTGGGACAAACATTTGAGCTCGTTTGAAAAGTTAATGCTGATAAGGAGTTTAAAAGAAGAGAAATTAGTGTTTGCTATCGCCCAGTACGTAAGCACTAGTTTGGGGCCAGTTTTCATTGAAAGTCCAACTGTTCAACTAAACACCTTGTAAGTAACTACTTAGTATTTGTTATTAGATTGTCACGTAGAACTTTACATTGTAATAATCATCACAATTTTTAAAAAATAGACATTATTTATTTATGAAATCATGAATATATTAATAAATATACAATTATAGTTTCACATTTGTGTTTCATTTGTATCACTTCAAAGCTTCTCTAAGCACCTGTCACAAATAACCTAATGAAGTAAATACGTATCAAGTAGATTAAGTAGGACTTTAATTTGTGTGTATGACTTTGTGTGTGTACCCATTTTAGAAGTTCTTTTAGATTTAATTGTACTTTTGCAGTACCTATTGCTTTAAGGATTGAATTTCACGTGTATGATCATCAAATAATTTTAGGATTGTATGTCAAAGGGGAGCACTACCGAAAAAAACAGACAACCGTAAGTTTTCTGATAAATGAACTCATTTTGAATGAAATGAGTACTTCATTTCTAAGTTTGTAGTAGTTATTAATACCGTTCAATTATGTTATTCGTACCGGACAACTGTATATAAATTATATTTTAAATGAGTCCTCAATAAAGATGACAATCTTGTATTTGTGAGCGTATCCATTAATCATTTTATATGTATCAGTAATATACTCGTAAATTCGTAATGTTTTTTTTGTTTACATACCTATAGATTATCAGTTTTCGGACGTTTTCCTTTCTTTTTGTTGTATTTACACTCGTTTGGTGCCAAATTACATATCTCTAAAAAATGTTTTGATTACGCGTTGAATTTCATCCAAAATAAAGCAAAGACTATCCATATACACGTATCTTTTGCTCATGCTCAATTCTTACCGTGCTCCATATTTTGTTTTTTTTTTGCTTGTTGTACCCTCACGATCTTAAGACTCCAAGATAAATATTTGACAGACGGACAGACAAGCTGAAGTGCTGCTGAAGCAGCCTAAGTAATTGATTATAAGTTATCCATTATGAGGTACGGAACCCTAAAATTAACAATAATATTTATTAGTCTTTTTATAGCTTTTATTTTTTCATGTCTATGTTTTAATTATTTATATTTATATGTAATTATTGTATATAGTTTTGAAAATTACGTCGCTTAAAATACTATAATTGCCTTTGCATACAGATAAGATTTAGGTAAAATCTTAATTAAAACACCAATCACAACACAGATACAATTTTATTGATAAGATATATTTACCTACTAGACATCGTATACATCGATTATAATTTTTGTCAAGGACGTTTCTCTTTATACCCTGGACGAGAAAACGTTGTCTCCGATATAATTTGCTTAAATTTAACATACATACATACACACAGTCGTTTAACAGTTAATACATCGAGAATTGAGACACGACGTTTATTATTTTATATTATATGATAACCTAAAAAATTGTAGAGCTTATATTACATTACATAACTAAATAAAATGAAATGTAAAATTATATTTGTAAAATAAAGTTAATTAAGAAAGTATTTTTTTAATTTTTATATATGAAAATGGAGGGGTTTTACGTAAATACCTTGTACCTTTTAGTAAAATCTTTTTAGGAACTATTCGAAGTAAAGCAAACCGCAATAATCTTATTATTTATATTTTTATAGTTTGTATAAAAATAATGTTATAATATAACAGTTTAAAGGAGTTGGTCGAAGTTTTAAAATAATAAAGGATCTAAAAAGAATAAACTATTAGAGGTAAAAATATCACCTGTCAATTTTATAAATAGGCGGATTAGGGAAATATAGTTCCATTGAAACCATAAATCTATAACTACTATAATATAAAATACTAAAAAAAATAATACAAGTCGATACACAGTAGGTACATCAAATTCTAATCTAACGTACAGACGCAGGGTTCCACAACATCCTACACATATAGACATCCTACACATATAGACATCCTACACATATAGACATCCTACACATATAGACATCCTACACATATAGACGTTAGCTTCTTGATAATATATTGAGGACACAAATAGATATATTGAATGAAAATATTTAAATTGTTAACCCTCACTATATGAAGGCAGAACTATTAGACGATACGGGATGTTCAAAATAAACCACGGAGAGAAAAATTTTATGCGTCTGATGTTTATAAGGATCCCTGATATTTCCAAGAAAATATCAGAGTACCTCCTCAATCTTCATGCGATCAAAGTCGGGTCCCATGAATACTTGAGGTTCTTGATGCTCAATTCATCCAGAGTCATAATGTCCCTCTCGGAGAGGCGGAACTGGAGCTGCTTGTTCTTCATTAGGTGGTAGGGGTTCGTGGATTTTGGAATTACAGCCACTCCCTTTTGCAATGCCCACACGAGGAGGACTTGCGACGACGTGGCTTTATACTTGCGGGCAACTGTGGTCACTACTGGATCTTCAATTAGGTCCCGGTTCCCTCGGGACAAGCCGCCGAAAGAGTTGTAAGCCTGGATTCGTATGTTATGATCGTAACAATACTGAATCATCTCTGGTTGGTGATAATACGGATGCCACTCTATCTGTAAATATACAATTAAATAGATATCATATTTTTTGTAAATAACTATAACGATTTATTTATTTTATAATATATCAATATTATATCCACTACCTGGTTAACCATTGGCCCAACTGCCATCACCTCAGAGAGCTGCATCAAATGTCTGATAGTAAAATTAGACACCCCAATAGCTCGAACCTTCGATTCATCATAAAGCCTCACGAGAGCCAGCCATGATTCTCGGCGTAGCTTAGCGTGCTTTTTATTTTTTGCGTCGCTGTATGGAGAACCCGGGAAGTGTATAAGATATAGATCAATATACTCCATACCTATATTAGATAAAGACTTCTCAAACGCATTGGTAAAAAATCTACCATCAGCAGATGGAGCTGAAACGCAAGCAATAAAATTAAAAGTACTTATATACAATAGATTCTATTAAAATATTAACAATGTACGAAGATGTATAAATACATACCTATCTTTGTAGTGATAAAGATATCTTCACGGGTAAGGCCATGTTCTGGGAGCAACTTTTGGAAGATTTGTTTCAGATGCCTTTCATTATTATGCATAGCTGCTGTGTCTATCAATATAACAATGTACATAATTAGTAACTATAAATAATCACATCTATCAATATAAATGTAAGCATTACCTACCAAAAAGTCTATACCCAGATTCCAGGGCATAATCTATCGTCTTATATAGAACATCATAATTTGTCACACGAAATGTTCCTACTGAAATAATTGTATATTAGAGAATATATTAGTAAGATAATAATCTACATTTTTTTAATTAATATAAAAAATAATAAAATATTCCATCAATAAATAATCATTAGTTAGGATAACCATGTTACTTACGTCCAACTGCCGGCATATTTATGCCGTTTTTAAGACTGAAATTCATATCACTGTAGTTTACAGTAATCGCACTCTCGGCCATATTTAACTTTATTTCATTTAGGGAACTGCATCTAAAATGAAAACGACTTTAATATATGTATGACATATCACACCACAAATTAAATATATTAATAAACAAAAATCCACTTTACTCAATAATATATCACGTTAGGTCTTTAACAAGGTCCGACGCAGAATGAATGCACTGTGTACTATCAACACTAGGAATGCTAGAAAGGCTTTATCGATCACCGCGCCCCATATCTAGCTCTATTTATAGAATATCAGAGACCTGGGATGCACTTTTCTAATGTTAATTGCATTTTTATATGTGTAGACAATAGAAAACTTTTGAATTCACAGACTGACTAGCAAGTCGCCTATTTTATTTACTAGTTTCAACTACTTCCTTATTCTAATAACATAATCACTTCTAAATCCATTTTTACTTTTAAGATTGATTGAGAAGATGAAAATTAAAATTTCAGCTAAATTAAAAAAAATTAACAATACTAAATTTAAAAACGTATAAAAATTTGAACCAGCGGCTCTTCAAAACCGTCCAAGCGCTCTGATCAACTATGCCATTCGTTCAACGAATGGCAGAGCGCTTGTACGGTTTTGAAGAGGCGCGGGTTCAAATCGTGCTTCGTTTAAAATTTTATACGTTTGTAAATTTAGTATTTTTCTCTCCTAAGTGTAAAATAATACTTTAATACATTAATGGAAAATGTTAGTAAAAATGTAACATTTTCCATTAATGTATTAAAATTTAAGATCTGTAATATGTGAAGCAGAACTGCGATAGCTAAGCTTCATTATAAGAAACTTCCTTGGCTCGGCTTCCTTCGCTTAACCTACGTGATTATTTATTTTATACACTGAACATAAATATATAAACACTAACTTTTTTATATGTAAATAAAGCGTAGTACTTATAAGAGATTACTAATATGTAAATTGTAACCCTTTGATTTCAATATAAATATGTAAATACTTGGATAACATTATTGTAATTTCTATAAGTATCTTTAGTTGTTTGAGAAACCATAAAACTTAAGATACGAATTTTATTAACCTATAAAAATTTTGTCGTAGCAGTATTTGACCACACCTTGCGTACACCGTTTGTAATGTGGGACATTGCTTCGACCAGTCCAATTGCGGGCTCCTCTTGCGCCAAGGCGCGATTGGGCCACAGAAAACCTGGGATCTTGTCTAATTTTGATCTTTCTCCATCGGCGGGGACGGTGTGTAGCGTGTGTGTGTGCAATTGTGTGTACCTACATATTTCGCTACGTTCGGTTTAATGATGGGGTCAATATCGTCAGCTAATATATCTCGGGTTCTTAGGATCGGTCCCAAGTCTGCGTATGAGCCCGCGTTTATTACCAGCGGAGTTGGATGGGTCGCGGCTCTGTCGAAGCAACTGCTGGAGAGTTTTCGACAGTGCACTTTTACGGAGTCTATTTTGATATCTCTATGGAGACATACGTCACGCATGTAACACGACGCGCCGGTGGCTATGCGTAAGATTTAGTTTTAGAAGCTTGTTATTTCCTTACGTCGGTCTGTGCGAACACAACACTGGCATAGGAGGTCTGGCGCTGGTCTTATAGAGACGAATCTTGTTCCTCAATGAGAATTTGTTTTAAGAGCAACTGCAACTGATGACGAATCCTGCTTTATGGCGGAGGCGGTTGATGTGTTCTCTGAATGACAACCTGCTGTCATCAGCGGCATTTAGTGAGTTAATCGCCTAAGCGGTCCATGGCCATTTGCAATCGGTTGGCTATGTATCGTAAGTAAAAGTGTAGATTGCGGTACTATACACGAACAGGAGAAGGTTTGTACGTCGGATTCTAGGGATATCATGTACGTACAGGTTTTACATTCTGTACAATTTAATGAGTTAATCGCCTAAGCGGTCCATGGCCATTTGCAATCGGTTGGCTATGTATCGTAAGTGAAAGTGTAGATTGCGGTACTATACACGAACAGGAGAAGGTTTGTACGTCGGATTCTAGGGATATCATGTACGTACAGGTTTTACATTCTGTACAACCTGTATGCGGGGATAGAATCTAGTGCCTTCGACCTTGTAGCGAAAAGGGCGGTTTGATCTAGTAAAATGTGCACGAGAAAAGACGTGAAAATCAAACCGTTGTGCCAGACTTTATCGAATGCCTTGGCTATATAACAGTACTGCCACCGAGGTCAACCTTCTGGATCGACTCAGAAGGTATTCCGTGAGGCGGTGGACTTGGTGAACGATTGGCTGGAAAGCCGAATTGTTCAGGCAGGATGAGGTTATGTGCTGCTGTTATAGCCTAAAGAAGAAGACCGAGCAAGAATTATACGTACATACATTTTGCCTATAGAAGCCTGATAGGGCGGTAACTGGACGGGGATGTTAAAGGATTACGAGACTTATGGGGGAAGGGTTGAAACATGAGCAATGAGACGGCGTCGTGGGTTGGATTGCACGGTTGTTCACAAGGGGAGCATTGAATCTCTAGGTTATCACTAGACATTCGGACTCTTCTAGATCGTCTGAGGCTATCGTTCTGTCCGGACGGACTAAAGACGGTAACTCTACTATTTTATCATTCTTAAAGGATTTGGCTAGTTCCTAGAACGCTGTATGTGACAGCTTGTGATCCCAATGTTCTTCTTTGAGTTCCGCGAACCAGGCTCGAACCAGTCTTTGGAGCCTCCAGAGTTCCCTACGGTTGTCGGGCGAAGGGAAAGAATCATGTGCCCTAGTGGCGATGTTCTTTTTCTTTATTAATTTGCGGAGATCCTGCGGGATCTTAAAGAATCTATCTGGATTTGACGTTATTCCCCTAGAGCACTCATCGGTTAATTCGACGATTGCCGCCTCAGCTACTTCCACTGAGACGAAACTTGTGGGTCTGGTGTGATGTCAGTGTCGGGATTGCCAGTCAATGATTTTAATTTTTGGGTGAGATGGGGAACACTATGGTCCTAATTTCACTATTACGGGTCTGTGGCCTAAATCTAATTCTGGGATAATTTAATAATATTTAAATATTCTCTTCGAGTAATCTCTTAAAAAGATAAAGATAGGTGAATGCTATAATTATAGGTGGGCATCCAGTTATGTGATCCTGACATACCGACACTTCGATGTTAGTTAGGGTCAGCTAGACGACGTGAAGCGTCTTTTGTAAAAGATAACGGTGCCTCCTTTGGCACTGTCTCCGTCGTTTCCAATAGTGCAGTAATTAGCTACCTTAGGATCTCTGTTACCATCTCTGTTATGTTTTTACAAATTTGCGCTACCCAACGACAATTCGTTATAATTATCGCTTGCAAAGACTATGCTATTTATTAAATTCCACACTTGGGAAAGAAAATAACTAAATTCAAAAACGTATAAAAATTTGAACGTAGCGGGATGAAACGCTAAGTCTACATTCAATTTTTCATATTAGTATTTTTCATATTCACATTCTTAATATTAGTATTTTTATCTTTTCTGAGTATTTAATAACACTTTAAAAATAATAAAAATATTTTAATAATTTTGATTTTTTCGTTGAGACAGTCGGGTAGACGGTGCCGCTAGTCTGTAAAATAAATGTTGCTTATTATATATTATTTTGTTTATTATAACTTTAAATTTTGTTTATTATAGATATGCAGACACGGCCGCATCGATACCTTTAGTTTTCGTCCTGAGCACTGGTTCGGACCCGTTTGGAGCCTTCCAAAAATTTGCAATCGATATGGGAAAGCAGGATAGTGTTCGTTCCATATCTCTCGGTCAAGGCCAAGGTCCTGTTGCTGAAAAATTAATAAATAATGGAAAGCCTAAAGGCGATTGGGTGTTTTTACAGGTAATTAATTACGGTAATATAATACGGACTAGTGTAAAAATGCTAACACTAACTAATTCAAAATGCATTACAAATTCTTGCTATTAATTTTAATATCCCAAATGACGTACCTTGAAATTTTTAGGTATATATATTGGTTTCATCCATTATATATGGGATTACTTTTAAAGGCGACCCGGTTATCATAAACTCCTCATTACTTCCATAGCTCTTTTCTCATACGTTTTCTTCCATTTGCTCTATTGCAAATACCTACCTAATACCTATGAATGTACTACTTTTTATTAAAAGATCGAGTTTATATTAATAATTTATTTGATTTTCTTGATCTTAAATAATTTGTTTCAGAATTGTCATTTAGCTGCATCATGGATGCTAAGTTTGGAGATAATAGTTGCAAACATGAGCAGTGATCAAAGTATACACAACGATTTTCGACTTTTTCTAAGTTCTATGCCAACACCAAAGTTTCCCGTTTCTGTACTCCAAAACTCCGTAAAGGTCACTAATGAACCACCAAAAGGACTAAAAGCCAATGTAAAAAGAGCCCTAATTGAAATGGAAGAAGATTTCTTCGAAAATCATGGTATTATTAAATATAAATTAATTGAAGCCAGGACATTTTGTAAAATTATAATTTCATAATGTCACTCATAAGGTTATAAGCAATATATTTTTGCATTTTTTTATATATAGTACTGGAGCAGGATTGGCGCACAATGCTTTTTGGAATTTGTATGTTTCATGCAATCATACAGGAACGTAAAAAATTTGGAGCACTCGGATGGAACATTACATACGAGTTTAATAACAGCGACCGCGAATGTGCACTTCTCAACTTGCAAATGTTCTGTGAATCTGGGCATATTCCCTGGGACGCGTTAGAATATATTACTAGTGAGAATTATGGATCAGATTTAGATTCTTGTATATATATATATATATATATATATATATATATATATATATATATATATATATATATATATATATATATATATATATATATATATATATATATAGGCGTCGTTGACTTCTGTCACTCAATATGCAGTGACTTAATTTCGGCGAAAAGTGGAGAATGGAACAGAGTGTCTTAGTACTAGGTTTCCAGATTTCCTCTGCCTACTACACGGTAAAAACACATTTAAGAGAATAATCTATTTATTCTCAAACAATACATATCATTATTAACATTATTATATTATTATAGATACACTTGTACATTAGTCTGAAATTTAAAAACCTACTTCGCCATGCTTACTTTTCCTTCCAAAAATTTATCCTATGTGTATTAGGCCAAATTACATATGGCGGACGCGTAACGGATATGTGGGACCAAAGATGTCTGACCACGATATTAAAGCAGTTTTTTTCACCTCCGACGCTCGAAAAATCTTACATGTACTCTCCCTCTGGGATCTACTACTGCCCCAGACTGGATAAGTTAAACGCTGTCCGAGAGTATATCGACACCCTGCCCGTCATTGAAGACCCTGAAGTATTTGGCATGCACGAAAACGCTAACATTGCGTTCGAAGTGAGCTTACTTAAAATGTTAATTGTAAATTAAGTAATAAAAAAAACTATAAATTATTATAAATATAAATTTTAAAACTACCTACTACCTGTAACTACTATCTGTAAAATTAAATTTATTATTTTCAAAGGATATAAAATTTTTCTTATACGCTATATTAATATAGCATATAAGACGTTACGTTAGGTATTTTATAAATGACTTTATTAAAATTATTCTCCTATACTAAACCAATTTATCAAGGTACAATAAAATGAATGGTCGGTTTAAGTAATATTACTTTTGATAAGACTAGCTACCTCGCAGGAAGCTTTACAAGTTCGTAAATCCTGTTCTTTCATCCCTGATATTTAATTATCCGAACCAATAAAGAAACCATAACGATACCCTTGTATTACCTTTTATATTATCTATAAAAGTCAAATAATAATTTTATTTACAATAAGAAGTTACTTGCTCAATTTTTGAACTTCACTAAAGTTACTGTCTTAGACCGGAGAAAACCGGTGTAAAAACCTCGGGATCCTTTATAATACAGTCAATGATATCTATGAAATAGCCTAAAGCAAGTATTCCCATTCCCAAAGCGTATCATCGTTTATAAAATCATTAATTTCGAGGCACAGACGCACTAACTTTAACAATGGAGTTACAGACGCAACGTTAGGCTTATTTATATTATTAATAATATGTACATCAACGCATTGTACAACAGATTTTGGTTCGGCCCCTACTCGAGGAAATTAAATATTTAATATTTTCAATTTTGAAACAAGGCCTCAAATTAGGCAAATAGTGAGGAACGGAACGAAGTATCTTATCATAAGGTCTGCAAGTTCCTTTTGCCTTCCTTGGCATGTGCGGAATACATCGTGAAGTTGATAAATAAAAAGTACATCAACCATTTTGATAAACTTCGAAGTGGGGTTTATTTGAAAAAAAAACCAATCCTTGTGGTACTTACGAACCGATCAGAAATATATATATTTACAAATATTATAATAATTATATATATTTCGTTGATATTTATTTATTTATTTTATAACTACAATACCTTTATGATATTCAGAGTAAAGAAACGACGACCCTCATAAAGACAATAGTGGATGTGCAACCTCGAGCCGGTGGCGGTGGGGGAGGAGACACCCCTGATGCAATAGTATGGCGTATCTGTGAACAAACCCGAGCGGCAGTAGCAACTAAAATAGACAAGGCTCTTGTAAACCCAGAACTGATGGTGCCAGACGATATGGGACAGCTACACTCGCTATCAACGGTCTTGCTCCATGAAATCGATAGATTCAACATTCTTCTATCGCTCATACATGGCTCACTGAATGAACTTCAGAAAGCTATTAAAGTGAGTACAGTTTTAAACATTTTTTTACTACGTAGGAAGGATATCTTAATTCAAATTGACGTAGTCTATTAAATTGATTATCTTCTGATGAAGATAATCTTAATATTTTTTTCAGTATCCTCCAATAAAACTTAGTTATAATATACGTGATTTTTTTACTTAGCAAGAAATGTTGTAGTGCTAGCTGTCGGTTTATTTATTAATACTAACTAAAGCAAAACCCTCTCTCTATCGGTAAATAAAAGTCCCTTAAAAATATTTCGGAGTTTAGCCCGGATGAAAAGAAAGACAGACTAACTTACAGACAAAAATTTAAAAATAGTATCTTTGTACCATAAAAAGAGAGGGTAGAAGTGGAAAGTAACATAGATTAGCTCCGTGCATATAATAGTATAAAATAAGTCAATAATGTGGTTTTGGCTCTAATTATTGTATAAGCACTTAATACATAACCAAAAACTTGAGTGTAAATGTTATCCTGTAGTTCGACAATGAATCTCATGTGAACTTTGCTGTGGTAGCGGTAACATCATAAGCTAACAATTCTAAATTATTAATTATTAGGATTTACATTAAGTGAATATAAAGTGAAAAAATTGTTGTGTTCAAATATAGTGACTAATTTTGTTTCCGTTACGAGAGAAACAATATTAGTCACTTTTTCTTACAACAATTTATCTAAAATATGCTTCTAAAAGTATGTAACAATAGTTTGAAATAATTAACATCGTTTACGTTGGAGTAGTAGTGGACTAAGGACAAATTCAACTTTTATAACTCGAGTTTAATCCTGAGTCACTTTTGTTTTTTTTTTCATTAAGGAATGACTTTTTGTTTTATAGACATTTATATTCATACATTTGAAATAAGCGATAATTTAAATGATAGAATAGAATTATTATCAATACACTTGCAATACGGCTGACAGTAAAAGTGTTACGTACAGTTGTTGTTCCCGCTCAGATACATCTTTGGGGAGGCTCTGTTGTATGTAGCATATGCAATAATAGATTTCATTAGTCTTGTCTCAATATTACTGCGGGACTCTTCAAAGATCTAACGGAAAACTTTAAAAAATACATGGAATTGTCCGGCTTGTCACTGTAAGAAGCCAAAAAGTTAGAATAATAATACACCTGTTTGGAGTTAACGCAATTGATTCCGAAGAATCGGATGTAGCTACTCAGAACGTGGCCATGAGGAAAAGAGCAAATAAAAGAAAATGTTTGTCACCAGATCTTTCACTCCTAGATATACGACAGGTAATTAGAGAAGAGTTAGAGTGTATAAAATCAGTTTAATGCCAAAATAAAATAAAAATATTCAAACGGTAACTGACATAACGAGGTCATGACATTTGTGGAACAGCAACATGAGGATATAAAAAACGGTTTGAAAGAAAAAGAGACAACCATTCTTTTTGGAAGTTCAAAATAAATCAATGCGAGTAACTGTTAGTGTCTTAGCCTCTAGAACAGGTGCTACGGAGCAAGAGCCAATAACGTGGAAATCCAATGCATACCTGAGCATTAAAGTGAACATCTGCTATCATGTGTCAAGCAGCTAGCATTCACTGTTATTTATAAAATCAACGACTCAGATACACATCTTTGCACTAGGATCTCTAAATTCAACAGTGATACTAACTGACCTCAATCCCTTGTCGTAAAATTTAGCTGCCAAATGGCTTGTGAGTTTTTAGTCGCAACAGTTAATTTCAACAAAAAATCAACCGACAAGCAAAATAAGCTGAACACTAGTCATATGGGCATGGGTGGAAAACAAAAGCCAATATATGTTGTTGAACATTTGTCACCTACTCTCATGCATCCGCACGTGTAAAATCCAAGGAAAAGAATTATCGGTTTGTGTGGGTCAAAGGATGTCAATTATTCATGCGAAAATCAGAAAAAACAGACTATATTCATATTAAAAACACAGCAACACTTACTAATTTACCTTGACTGCTTATCTCAAACAAAAATTATACCATATAACGCATGCCGTGGAATTAATATAGTTACTTTCGCACCCTTAACATGCTATTACCAAAATGTCAGAGGGCTGTGTTACTGTACTCAGAAGGTCCATCTTCAAATTGTTTCTAAAAATTACGACATTATAATTTTTACTGAGACATGGCTCCATGGAAGCATTACTGATAGTGAATTTTTTGATGATCGGTACACTGAATACCGTCGCGACCGGGAAACTTCTTGCTTCTTGCTTGCTGTTTTATATTTCTTAAAATCTCACCGGCATCTACATTATGAAATTAAAATAGAAGATTTATGGATTAGCATCGAAATAAAAACAGACACTACCACCAAGGAACGTTTAATATGTGTTGTGTACTTTCCTTCTCCGGTGACACATCTCACACTGGACTTATTTATTCATAATGCGAATAAAGCAATGGAAGATTCAACCAAACAAATACTCTTGGCAGGAGACTTTAACCTTGGCGATATCAAATGGTGCTCTCAATCTAATGGTCTACAACACTATGTTCCAGACTACATCGGACACAATTCAATTAGAACAGAATTTTTAGATTTTTTAACACTTAACGAGCTTAAGCAATTTAATGAGATAGAAAACCAAAAAAATTAAATACTAGATCTACTTCTAGCTAGAACAGATTTTCTAAATGTCGACACCACCTTAAATATTTTGCCTAGTACAGATTAGTATCATCCACCACTACCAGCAAAAATATCTATCCAACCTACTATAATTGATGATTCTAGTCCACAATACAGACATAATTTTTTCAAAACTGATTATGTGACAATAATCCAGTCTTTAAACACAGTATCCTGGTTGTCTGAGCTGTTGTCAAATCTAGAAAATATTGATGCAATGGTCGGAAAGTTTTATGAAATACTAAATAAAATTATAAATATACATGTTACAAAAACACGTAAACGTACTCTATAAGTAAATTTCCAAGATGGACCACTCCCAATTTATACAATTTACTGAAACAGAAGCACAAATATCACAAAAAATACAAAAAAAAATCGGTAACCCATTAGATAAAATTGAAATTGACTGCGATATACTCATTTTAGAATGCTATAATAAATATATATTTAAAATTGAATTGGAAATTGCTAAGCATCCAAAATACTTTTGGACGCATTTGAAGAACCCGAACAAAAAAAATCTGATGATAATGAAATATGTGATCCTTCTGCATTACATTTTTCCTCGGTTTACGAAAGCCATGCCAATTTCATTAAAAAAAATGCGAAAATCTGTCGTTAAGAGACAAAAAAGACTCGACACTAAAAGATTCGGACTGTGGGCCGGACAAAATCCCACCATTATTTTTGGTTAAATGTGCAGATTCTCTATCTTTACCACTTTAATTTACAATGCCTCTATTAAGTCGGGTACATTTCCAAAGGCGTGGGAAAAGAGATTCCGTTACGAATTACAGACCAATCTCTATATTTTCCTGTATGTCAACGGTTTTTGAATCTATAATTTACACACACATTTACGGACATGTCATGAACCATTTATCTTGCCACCAACACGCTTTTATGACTAAGAAATGTACTTATCTCGTATCTTTTATCAACAACATATGCGAAAGGGTCGACAAAAATTTACAAGTAGATGCAATATATACAGATTTTTCTGAAGCCTTCGACAAAGATAGCCATATTATCTTAGTTCTAAAGTTACGTACTTACAAAGTTACAGGATATTTAATGGAGTGGTGCACATATTTCGCGAATCTATTGTTGTTTTGAATGGAATGGAATCTTTAGTCATTTACAGCAAATTCTCGTGTATCTCAACCATTCAATTTAGGACCTTTATTCTTTAATATATTCATTAATGACAATTGCGGTATAATACAAAATTCTGATTTTAATATATTTGCTGATGACTTAAAATTATGTATAACATTATACATAGACGACGACAGATTGCTACTTCAAAAAGACGTAGACAATATTACAGAATGGTGTACGAAAAACGATACGACTCTAAATATACACAAATGCAGCCATATTAAATTCAATCGTAAGAGAAATAGAGAGCAGGCCTCTTACAAAATTGGTACACAAACATTAAATAAAATAAACCCATATTCGTGACTTAGGCGTTATTATTGATAGCCAGCTAAGATTTGTACATCAAGTTAACAAAATGATTGATTCTGCCTATCAATCGCTTAGATTTGTACTAAGGTGTTCACGTGAGTTCAAAAGAGTGGAAACAATATTGAGATTATATTACAGTTAGGTTTGCAGCAAATTGGAGTATCGCTGCCCGGTTTTTGGTTTGGTCTTCGGTATATAAAATCGTAATCTGGATAAATCGTAATAAAATAGTAACATGGAGTATAGCTATAGTTCAGAGTATTTCTCGTGAACCTAAGGTCTAAGTGAGAGATACATCTTTCATTAAAGAAGAATTATAAACGTTTATTTGTTTTTACTAAAAAAAGTGATTGTTCATACAGAATAATACATCCATACGCCCGCAAACTAGTTTGTTAATTTTTATAATTTATACTTACCGCTGATCTAAACAGGATTTTAGATCAGCGGTATAATTTGCTAGGGAAATCTTATTTTATTTAATTAATTCTTTATGCCTTTTAAAAAAAATATTCACATATTTCTCACTCCTTCTATCTCTATATAAGCTAATGTAATAATTGTAATTGATCTATTTTTGTACATAGATAGAAGATATATATGAGAAAAGTTATTACTGGGAGGTAGTTGTTATGTTTAAAGTAATATAACACATACCAATGATTTTAAGAATGTTAATGTCTTATATTTGTGTATCTGTGCATTTGTTCACGCTATTATTAAAAAAGGCTTAACTGATATAAATTGAGTTTTCACTATTTATTTCAATAAGTTAAATATATATTAATATAAACTATTTAAATTGTATCAATAATATCAATTTTTTCGACGAAGTTGCTACAATAAGAAATAAATAATTGTGTAAGTTCAGTATGCGAAAACGAGAGCGGGTCGCTATGTTAAAAAATAACTGCTTAAAATTGAATACCCCTCCCTGTCCACATCATTTTCGTAAGAAAGGAAACTTTTCGCTTTACCCATTAATATGTAATAACTTATACTTAAAGATATTTAAACAAATACAATGGAAATGATTTTTTTAACGGGAAGGGACTAGTAAATATTTATTATTTATTTATATATTTCCTTCATATAAAGACAATTCTTTATATGAAAACTTAAAATTATATTGCTTCAAATAACATTGCTTGATAGCATAGAATAGTCCTGTGTGAAGCTTAGCTGGTAGTTGTACACCTATATATATTGCCTAGCAACACTACAGGTCGACCGATCAATGAGAACCCACGCTAGGGAGGCTGGGTTACTGAGCGTGCGCAATACAGGCATGCGCTTCGTGGAAGCTGCCCTCCCGCAGCCCGCCGGCGATAATTGATTATCCTTTAACGTATAGACTCATACCCGGGAGCTCATAATACATTGGTTACATTTGTAAAACAGATATACTATCGTGTACATCAAGAACTTTCCGTAATGCGTCAAATGCTTCCATGAATATAATTTACAACCTCAATAAGGCCTGTTCAAAAATGATGAAATAGATTAAGCACTAAATTTTATTCTAATTTCTGCTTAGCTTACAAAAATGATAAAATTTAATTTTAGTTAAATACACAGTACATTGCAAGTGATATTACTTTCAGGGCGTGGTGGTAATGTCCGAGGCGTATGAAGAAGTGTTCAACTCGTTCATCAACAACAAGGTGCCAGAGATGTGGCACCGCCGCGGGTATAATTCACTCAAGTCGCTCGCCAGCTGGATACATGATCTCGCCCTTCGGATTGATTTTATTGAGGTCCATCTCTAGGATATATTTATGTAATTAAATAGAGTCAGATATGTAAAAAGAGACATTCACTGATTTAATATCTTCTCACAGTAAGCTGAGTGGATAAATGTAGTTCAGCCTATAACTATTTTTTTACTTTACAGCCATTTTAGTGGCTCAAAATAGTCGAAAAATTAAAAAGTGGTATTGATTATTATCCTGGAGTTAGATACACTGGAGTTAGGACGCAAGGAAGCGTTGAATGGGTGTCGTATGTAAGACCATACGAGTACCATTGGACTAACCGCGGAGGGTCGTGAAGATCGTGAAAAGTGGAGTAAATTGAGTAGGAAGACAGATATGTCTGTTAAGATTCTTAAGACTAATAAATTAATTTATAACATATTAAGGTACCTCGTGTTAGGTACTTCCTGATTACTTACATAACGTGCAATGTTTTTTTTTTTGAGTCAATGTAATCATAATTAGCGATTATCTCGAAAATAGAGCCTGTCGTGACGTAAGTGCACTCAAACGCGACAGGTTGTGAGTTCGATCCTCTTGCTCGCGAAGCGTCTTAATGAAGACGGAGGAGTCTTAAGACTAGGTTCCAAGGTTCCCTCAGTGATTTTAATATAACAGCGTTTTCAAGGTGCGTATAGATAGTTATTATTAGTTAGACACGATACTGGAACATAAACGATCAAGCTGATCTTCGGGCAGCTGGACCGGTGTTTTAGAAACTTACACTAAAAGATTAAATGATTTCAAATTTTAATCTAATTATCTGCGGTTAAAACGCGGTCGCCGTGCGCGCTTACTACCGGATAGATATATATGAAATAATCATATACGACAATATTTGCGAGCGAAATAAATGAAACAACATCCAAAAAAAAGAAATTACGATTTATTAAATATAATAACATTATAGATGATTGATGTTAAATAATATAAAATAAAAAAAACGTATTATGATTACTATAATAAATAACAGACCTCAATCGTTTAAAAAATGTATTCAGCTTAAGGGTGATATATTGAAAAGGAAAAATAGATTTATTGTTTCATTTAATTTAGAACGCTTTTTATTCCACGAACTTTTGGACCTCCCCTCGTATATTAAACGAGATAATACGCTCAGAACTATAAATATTCATAATTTTGTATGTTGAGTTTAAATTTTACAAGAAGAAGACGATTACTAACACTTTTATTACAATATATAAATTATTATAATTATCAATTACGCCACTTAAAAAGCAATGTTGTAAATGTCCCAAAGCGGTGAAAAGTGAGGAATGTAGTGTTGTTACATTAGATGCTTTAGATTAGAAAATATATTGCAAGATATAGAATAAGATGATTAATAAGTACAGCAAAGATTGCAAAGATGTCATAAAATAATTTAAAAATCTGCTTCTGTCTCATTAAATGAATAGGTACATGTACACGCACATATGTTCGCCCTCAACCCTATGAGTACGTATGTGGAGGGGGGGGAGGGGAGGGGACTCAAACCGCTCAAATAAAGCGAGTTGAAACGATAAATCAATGCGCATTAAAATGAGATGCAACTACGACTGTGCGGTTATAACGGTATTGATTTACCGACCACACCCAAGTCCGTCCGGCAAGCGGCAACACGAGATGCAAACCACGCGAGATATTTAGATACATAATTATATGAATACATTGTCCGTTGACTATTTAAGATTGCGGGCCATGATAGGGCCCAAAATTTTAATTATTATCGTATAGAAAAAATAATATTTGCTACTAGGATCACGTAATTTTAATTTTCAACACCTTTGTAAAAAATATGATACCAATGCCAGAAGAGAATTTAAAAAAATGTATTCATTTAAATCGAATGATGTTAAGGAGAATATTGTTTTAAATTAAATACTTGTGATGAATAGCGTATTTATTTGGATAAGAATTGTTTATAAAACACCTTCGCAAATAGTGCATTATTTTAGAATAAATTTAGTTAACATAGAAAGCTAACCTTAAAAGATAGACATATGATTTTTGCGTACTTTTTGACAACTTTTAAAGCAACGTACGAAGCGCAAACTCTCAATTAGGGAAAAAAACGCGATTTTGAAACATTCTCCATTGGTGCTCCGGTCCCATTGTTGTCCTATATTATTACAAACTCTTCAGTTTTATAATATTAGTATAAGTATTACAAAAATGTCCGATATGTTTCCGCCGCTCAAGTCGGCTCGATATGGCTAATAGCGCCAAATACACTTGCCCGCCAGACATTTAGCTACGGTAGATGTGGTTATATACAGTCACTGTGAGGATCTGTTTGAGCTCTCATATTGAAATTATTTTTAACAAAAACTTTTTAATGTTCTAATAATTTAGTGCACGAGCACAAACGTGCGATTGTATACGCAAGAGATTTTGGGTTCAATCCCTACACGAAGAAATGAAAAATTTAATATTTTTATTTCGTCCCTCCAGTGATAAAACAGCGCGGCGTTTCGCCACTAAGCATGCATTACCTTAAATTCGGCGGAGTGAGGACGGAATGGAGTGTCTTAACAATAGGTCTTAAGTTGCCTCTGCCTACCTTATCACACACGAATGAAGCTCTATATTACATATTGTTACATTTAGCATTGGTATTTATATTTGTATGTCAATAAGAGGTTGATGTTGCATCCCTACAAAAAATGCATAATAATATAATTATTTTAGCATAGATTTCGCTAGAAAGTAAATTTGCAATAGCAATTCAAATAAATATTCGATAAATAAATAACATGTAAACAGAAATGGTTGGTGGAGGGTTCGCAGCCGAGCAGCTGGGTGTCGGGGCTGTTCTTCCCGCAGGGTTTGTTGACGGGCGCGCTGCAGGCGTACGCGCGCCGCTACCACGTGCCCATCGACGCCCTACAGTTCGATTTCCATCCGTTGCAAATATTTTTGTCGCAAGAGGATGTGTATAAATACAACAAGAACAAAAATAAGGTATTGTCGTGTCCAAACATAAGTAATATTAATAAAGAGATTTTGTTTTAATTGTTTTTATTCTTAAATCTTAATTTGCAATCTTAAACAAAATTTCATAAGTTTGTAATATACTAAACTTGTTAGTCCAATTCCTATATTTAAATTTCGTATTTGGTTCCCCGGCCATCGTAATCTGATGAATATATTTAATCTAAGCAATAATTCATATATAACCATCATGGTGTGATAATTATGATGATATGATAACACAGGAAGACGGTGAAAATGTGTTCGGTGCCCTTGAGAAGCCCGAGGACGGCATCAATATACACGGTCTATTTATAGACGCGGGGCGCTGGGATCAGAAAAAAAATTTACTCGTTGATGCTTTGCCAGGTGAAAACACCACTAATTTGGAAACACACATTAGCTTAAAATATGTTTCAACATGTCGTTTTTGTAATCAACAAATGATCTGCATATCAACAATTGATGGTTTTGGAAATACTAGTAGTTGTCATATCAGTACTGCTGAATTAGAGAAATGATTATTATTATTATTATAATAAATCAATATAAAAAATTCTCGCTTATTCTCCTGTCGCCTGTGGATTAAGGAATTTATTTTTTATTAATTACACAGAGAAACATTATTTTTAATGTTCATTTCAGTGTATTGTATAAATAATCTATCCATAGAATGTTTGGTTGTGGTGACTGTGTGATGTTTAAAGGGCAAATGAACCCGCCGCTCCCCGTGGTGTGGTTCGAGCCGGTGCTGTCGCTGCCCAAGCCGGACCCGCGCTACGAGGCGCCGCTGTACAAGACGTCGGAGCGCGCCGGCGTGCTCTCCACCACGGGGCACAGTACTAACTTCGTGCTGCCCGTACTGCTGCCGTCTAACGCGCTTTCAGACTTCTGGATTATTCGCGGCACGGCCTTACTCACTCAAATCACAGATTAGTTGTAATAAATGGGGTTTATTTACCGATTAAGAGTTTCATTTATCTAATCGTTCACAACAGATTCAGACAGCGGCAGAACACAGCAACTCAGACCTTCACGTTTAACATTTAATTTTACATTTTGCGTTCAAAATTACCCAAGAAATAATTGAAAACGAGCGACAACTCGTAGATAATTACGAATATACAGTTTACGGATTTGACAGCACCCACTCCATTGGACGAATTTCTCGTAAAAATAATTAATATTTGTACCTGTATTCTGCCATTAGCTCAAGCTCTCAGCATTTACCTTGTAAATCAACTATATACAATTAGTGTAAAATTATTAAGCGAAAAATAAACTTGTATCGTTCACCTGATTTTATTGTTCCTTCGTAATCTCATTTTGAATTTTTAATTACATGCTAAAGTTATATAGATAAAATATAATTCCTGAGACTGAAATATAGATACTTTATGCAATAATAAATTCATGTTAAGTATAATTGACATAAGTTTATAATAGATCTCTGACCTTCCGTTATTTAAGAGTTTGCGCATTTTAAATAATGGAAGATATCAAAGATATAATGACATTAGGAACTATATGTTGGTGCCCTCGATAAGGTTTTAGAAAAAAACCCTTAACGTAACACAGACAGTATAATCTAAGAATGTTTAGCAATGAATAGAAGGAAACATTATAAAGTTATATAAATTTAATGATTCTAACACATTTACACAAATAATAAAGAAGTGGCAGCTAGAGAATTAATGATTATTAAACAATATATAAACTTATATTACAAATTAAATTAAACAAATCGCTCAAATCAGTGAATATAAAAATAAAGAATTGTAAAAAAAAATTGTTTTCTCTAACTGCATAGTGAACGTTCATATAACGACATTTCAATAAGACAATAATAATCAACAAACCAAAATTGCTACTTAACCTAACACTAAGGGATAATTTAAAAATATCTGAAACCGTTGTTAGAAGACAATAATGTTTTTACATCTGAATACGGCGAGATTTTGGGAGAGGCAATTGAGACTAATAGCATTATTTGAAAGTGATTTATTTAACTGGTTAAATCTTTGTATTTCGAACAATATCAGAAAACAATGTCACTATGTCAAAGAATGAATACTTCGCGGCAGACGGCACTGCTCCGGCTCCGTACACATACACGTACGTGATCCGCTATCACAGTACTTGGTATTTCTGTTTCCGCATTGTGTTATACTTACTATAAGTGAATTGGTGTTATTATTATATCTATCGTAGAAAAATTATAAAGACCTAAAACCGGAGTTATTTACCTACCTATTGCTACGTTTAGTACGCAACCGTCGCGTAGAGCCTATCACATCAAGATACTGGCGGCAGTGACTACGTGTTTCTCGCACGACTAAGGCCCAATTGACATACAAATTTGAATCTATAATAAATATAATCCATTCTCATTTCTTCTTATTTGATTATATACATTGCCATAGACATTGTGTGTGGCAACGAACTCGACATGTACATTAATTATAAATGGCGTTGTACGAAAATCTTAAAGGTGCTAGCAAATTACTGTGATAACGTGCAGTCCAATTGAGACTTTACACTTGTGAATATACACGACGTATTTCTGAGAGGGGCCATCTTTAGACTATCAAGAAGTTGAAACCTTTGCCTTTCTAGCGGGCCGTTTGGTCCGTTTTAATTTGTCTAATCTGTTCCCATATAGTTATTAGATGATGATGATGATGATGATAATAATCTCCCTAAATCTTGTCTCGAAATGAACTTTGACGACGGCGGCGGCCTGTAGCAAACTCATTTTAATCTCAAATGTTATAGTATATAGTCTGTCATTAGATATTTTAGTTCTCTAGCGTTGCTTGCTAGATTTATGACATGTTGTTGCTCTACAGAGTCTACACCGATGCCGGACGGTGGGTTCTGCGTTGTTTAGAGAGGAAAAATGAAATATAGGCTGCAATTAGGGTGTAGTAAACGATTAGCACAATAAAATAAAGCACACGCTTCGCAAACAAAACCCATCATGATCAAAAATGGTGATTCTGCCGATGTATGTTCATTCAAAAGCCTTGTCAGCTTCACTCTATATAAGCAGTACTGATCGTTAGCAAGAAATATCAAGAAGTGTGATTTTACTCAAAGCTCAGGAGATTTTTGCTGCTTTCTCACATATTTCAAAGCGGGGTCCAATGTATCATAGCTTATAAGAATGTATATGTATTGTAGAGATCATAGGTTTGATTATATTTAAGATTTTTTAGAGATAAACCCTTGTTTCTTCATGATGTTTTCTAACATAAGTCTCTTCTTCTCCTAGCGTCAAATTGTATTCTTTGCGTGAGCAAAACGTGCGAATCAAATAACTACCTTCGGGCTGTCTATAAAACATATTAGCAAGTATTTCAATACTGTTGTTTGTGCAATTCTTGGGCAACATGTTCGTTATCAGAGTAAATAAAGAAAGTGAAGAAATGAGCGTTACTAGGGGCTGTTATAACTACATAAGTTTGTGATGGTAATACAAAAGCACGACTTCAAATATAAGACGCCTGACTGTGTTATAAATACGTGACGCAACTGTTGTTGTCGTGTTATACTTTTGTGACTATATTTACAATATACGTGTGATGAGATAGTCCCAAGCCGCCGTCAGAGGCCGTCTCACGTCTGTGCAATCACTGTTACGTGCAAAGATGACAATAAACGAATATATTGTAACTCATATATTTTGTATAAAAAATTCGCTTCATATTATTTGGGGAAAACTTATTAAAAGAATATGTTTTATTCGACCTTATCAGTTCGTGCTCCGATCAACTACCTAACTCTAACACTGGCGTCATTGTCCGGATCTGATATTGCTCGTAGCTAGGTGTGACACGGCGCTTATTCTTATATGATTTTTTTTAATAAAAATCAACTAACATAAACTATACCAAGTCCTGGTTACTTATCTAGAATTATTAAAAAATACTTGGTTTTTACAAAGTTTATACATTGATTGGTCAGAAATAAACAAACAATAAACGCGAGCGGCGCGAACAGTTCATTTTGTATTTATAATTAAATAAAATTGTAGAAATAAGATATTTGTTTCGTAGGAAATTATCGTTACGTCTTCAATAATTTAATTGTTTACAATAATAAAACACGTTACAAAACACTGTACCCTTATAGTCGACCGCTTACAATTGAACATGGAATCACACAACACACGCTATGATCGCAGTCATCGGAATGAATGTTTGGTCGCGCGGGGGTCTCGCGGCGACGGGGGCGGCGCGGCGGGGCGGGCGGGGGGCGCGGCGGGCGGGCGGGCCCCCCACCGCAGACCCTAGTCCTCCGACATGAACGAGTTCTGCGACTTCAGCTCCTCGAGCCGCGATATCTGTTGCCGCAGGTACATTATTCTGCAATACAAATATCATACAAGTTATATACTAGTATGTTATATACGCGATACAAATATTAACAATACTAATTCTTAAAGAAATAGTATATAGACTAGACACATATTTATCGTACGGCTTCCTGAATACAATATAGCCGTAACTATATTGTGGTCTATTCAGGAAGCCATGCGTTTAAAAGGCAAACAAAACAAAGAAGGTAGAGTTAATACTGATATACTTCATTAAAACAACAGCGGAAGTAATATGCTGACAGAAGTATACACAATACTAAAGAATTACCTCTACAGAACTTATGAAACCTTTTCAAACTTGATAGAATTCGAATATTACAAATGCCTTAAATAATTTGCTTTTTTTATAATAATTATTTATAAGTAGTGGAAAGTGGGGAACGGAAGTCGAACGGAGTGTCTTGACACTAGGTTCCCTCTGCCTACCCTGCTAAAAAAAAAAGTAGTGTATATGTCAAAGGTACTTTATAAAAACTTCAAGCTTATTTTAACACTAATAAGTTATAGAGCACAGATACTGAGTATATTTTACATTAAAATGTGACGTTTTGTTAACAGTGTGGTGAAATGAGCAAGTTTTAACGCAAACAATGTTTGCGGAAAGTGGTTATCAATAATGTGTTCAAACACTTGTAAGAAACGTGGCCTAAGGATTTGTATCCTTACAAATGTGATATTATCAATGAAGGTTTGGGATATTTTGTATTTATTTACATTTCTTCTAAAAAACCAATAAGCTTTAATCTTAAAGCTTAAAAGATTCGCTTTAGCAGCATTATTTAAAAAGTAGTAAATCAAAATTTTGCATTAACAGAACTATTAACATATTTAATATTCGTAAAAAATAGAACTATTCGCACGCACATGTCGTTTATTTAAAAAAAAAATAATTCGCATACAGGGCATAAATAAATTCACTTATTACATTGTTAAAATATTTCAATTTCAACATTAACTGTTTGGTTTTAATATTTAAATAAATAATAAAGAACGTTATAATTTGTTACGCAATCGTGTGTTAAATCATATTTATATAAATGGTTCATATATAAAAGTAAGTATCCCAGTGTTACTTCTTAGTGGACAGAGATTGTTTAATTACTTTCTACGCATACTGACAATGTTGAGGATGATGATTATAAAAAATAGTAGATAACAGTCTAAAGTATTTAATTAATTATGGCAGGCTATATAACATTTATATTTCTAATGTTTATGAAATTAATGTAATGAAATAAGTAGGAATAGAATACGTTATCATAGAGCAAACAATGAAATATAAATTTATAATCACGTATATGTCGTAAAATATGAATTGCTAAAATTTTTATTTTAAACATTCGCAACAACATCAAATGACTAACATAAAAATTAAACCTTTCGCATAGTAAAAAAATAAAGAATCATTAATAATTAAAAATAACAAAACAAAAACACTGCATAAAAGAAAACAACATTACTAGTATCGTTTCCTAATCAAAAATTATGCATATTTTGGCATGGCCTGGCGATTGGGTGAGAAAGTCAAAATTGACGTCGAGGTTGTAGTGGCGCAGTGGAATAGCATTTGAGTATGAACGTAACAGTTTGTAGATTCGATTCTTTTCCACTCTGTCCACCTATCTGTATCTGCAAACAAGACAAGGCATTGTGTTTCGTCGCTCAGCACGCAATGTATCGAACAGTTCCGTCTACCTATGAGTATAAAAGCTATACATACTTCTGCTCCTGTAGCGTCGCTTGAATTTCGGTGTGGCGCACGACGGAGCGCGAACACTTAAGCTCCGCAGAAACGCGCGTGCACTGCAGGCAGCCCAGCTGGTACGCCTCCTCTGTGAACTTGTTGGCCTGTGGAAGCCAAAACATTGATTACTATGGTGAGCCTAATGCTCATTTATGAATAATAAAAAATATATAATAATATCTTTAAGAAGTTTATTTTTAATGGCGTTTCTAAATAACACCACGTGATTTACCTACTTAGTTAGCTATCTAAACTATACTTAAATTGTTATATACAAAAGACGAATATATAAAATCTTAAAACATACGATTTTCCTGTTAGAACCACAATGAAAATGTGCATTTAAAGCAACAAAAAATAAATGGATGAGAAATAAGCGTATTCATGTTTTCAGTATAGGACAATACACACAAATGTGTAATTTTGATATAATATGTCCAAATGTACACATATCGAAGTCAAGAAAACCACTACCTAAAGATGAAAAAATATCAAATATCGCAAAATAAACAATAATTGTTATCGTTATTTTTATTTTCATGTCGTTTTCGAATAGTTATCGAATAACTAAAAATGAAAAGAAGCTGAATTCATTTTTGATCATCTTTATTTCTCCTATTTGCAAATAATACACATTTTGTCCCACCCTCTATTGTATTGTATTATGCCTATTTTGAAACTGTCTCAATTCGATTCTTATAAAATTACCATGAAAAATATTTACTTTTACACAAACTATTTAAATTATTCACTTTCACACAAACTTTGTAAGATTTCGACAGAAAGTTTCACACACTTTACTCTACTGTGACGTCAATCGAACTTATAAAGAACAAAAGTTGCATTAATCAATTGAAGTTTTGTAAACAAGACCTTATGTCATCATATCGTATTTACCTTCTAATCTTTTACAAATTTAAAAACAGAAAAAAAAATTGAAAAGTTTAATTAGATACGAAACTTATGTTATCCAATGAATGTCGTTATATTTTATGATTAGCCGCCCACCTGCTTCTCCAATATGTCCGCGGGCCACCCGTTTACGTGCGCGGTGAGGTCCGCGCGCACGTAGTTCACTAGCGAGGGCGTCAACATCGGCGGCGCGTGCTGCAGCGACCCACCCACCACCGACGAGTAGCTGCCGAGGCATTCCACTGAAATAGTCACATCTCCATTATAGTTGACGTGGCATTGTAAGCTCGACACGTTGTGGGTACGATTCCCACTCGAGAGAATTAATTATTTTATATTTTCATATTAAATATTTAATGTTTTCATTTCTTCGCTCTGATAACAAGGTTCAAATTACACTAAGGTACGTCACGACTACTACTCTTCATATGTCGTTGGCTAAATAGAAGTGGCGTAAATAAATAAACTAAATTTTTCCAGTGTCACCATTTACATGTTTATCAAAATAAATTTAATAATTTTGTTCTGAAAGATTTATATAAATTTTTAATTCATCAAAAAAATTTAAAAGATACTTTTGTAAATTTAAGAATATATTTATTTTAAGTATTTAATTAAAAGAATAGATATATTTTGCCACTTTTTATATAAATATTATGCCATTTCATTTAGCTAAATTTCTAAATACTAATAATAATTGTGCGTGCATTGTAATAATTGTGCTTCTATATAAATTACAACCACAAATAGAATAAAAGTATACTGAATATTTGTTACGCTGTGAAATTTTCATCGTTTAAAATAAATAAATCTTTGTTTTTCTATCTGGATACATTGTTTTTGTATATGTACATATTTTTAAATGTTACTATAGACAAAATGGCATTTTAAATGTACACTACCGGTCAAAAGTTTGAGATCACTATGAAAAAACATGAGAAAACAAATAAACCTCAAGATATTTAAAACTTTATGGAAAACTGGATTTATTTTCATGTTACACAATAAGATTTAAAACGAAAAAAAAAGTATTGACGAATACTGTTTAACAAAATACACACAAGAGAGGTTAAACAGATTCTTCGTCGAAATATCCTTCTTTGCACTTTATTACTTTTTTTTACCAATCTAGGCATGCGAATTAATTTATCTATAGCCTCTTGCGAGATACTATTCCAGCTTTCCTCAACTGCATTCCACATGGCTTGCTCTACATAATTTCGAACTATATTTCGGATCATTGTCTTGTTGGTAAATAAATCCTCGGCCGGTTTACCTAAGTCCGGACGTAATGGCGATTTTCTCCAAAAAATTCCTTATTTTGCTCCTTTTTCATTACGCCTTTAATTTGGACTAGATTTCCAATCCCATAGCCCGAACGAAAATTTTCCTTTTTGACCCGAACATTTCTAATTTAAATTCGTCACTGCAAAGAACTTTTCTGATCCAGTCAACTCATTGGAGTTAGGGCCCATTGCATCTGTTTCTTTTTATTCTCCGGTTTAAACAGAGGTTTACGCACAGCAACGCGTCCAAACAACTTGGCTTCTCGCAATCGTCTTCGAACTGTAGACACTAATACTGGTTTTTCCATTAATTTGTTCACTTTGTTCTACACGAATTTCTGGGGCTGACAGACGTCTATTCCGCTTGCTGGTCACCACAATAAATTTATCTTCACTAGACGTTGTAGCTCTTGGTCTCCCAGAGCGCGGACGATCTAGATTACTGCCGGTTTGCCTGTAGCGCACAATAGTGCAATGAACACAAGTCTTCGATAACTTGAGTTGACCCGCTATCTGATGTTCAGATTTGCCTTCGTTGTGGAGAACAACGATGGCAGATCGTGTTTCAACACTAATTTCCGAATCTTTTCCCATTTTAGACATGTCATGACTGTAGGAACCACAAAACAGACTAACTGTGGATATTCGTAAATGACCAGACAAATGCAAGGTTAAAATAATAATTAAACATATTTTAAGAATTTAGAACAATTGTATTGTAAGTTGATGTAAAAAAAAATAGAAGCGCCAGCTGCGGTAATGAGGTAATAAATTTTTGACAACAATTGATCTTCGGCCTACCGTTTCCGCGGCTGACATTGATGTTTGGATACAATGCCTGTTTATTGCCCTTTCCTTGGCTTTTATACAAAAGAATAAGCTTTTATGCAATCTAAATGAAAAAAAATTTTCAAAACCAGTAAGTGTCTACAGTTTTTATTAGTGGTCTCACAATTTTGATCGGTAGTGTATATAAGAAACAATACACGTCGGCAACACACTCACTCTTCCTGGGCAGTGCGTTGTCCAGATGTATGGGTGGCGCGTGCGGGTCGACGCTCTCCGAGTGCGTAGGCGTGGGCGGGCCAGCGTCGCGGTGCGGCGTGCCGGCACCGCTGGCGGGCGACGCGCCGCTGCCCCCCGCCGGCGCCCCCGCCGCGGCCGCCGCCCCCGGCCCTGTGCCGGCCGCCGAAGACGAGGACGCCATCGCCGGCATCGGCAGCGTGCCCACGATGCGCGGGAGCGCCGCCGCCAGTAGCGAGCCACTCTGTAAGGTCAACGTCCTGAGATTAACGCGTTCAACCAGAGTCTTCAACTTTATAATATTAGTATAGATCGAGACTGAGACTGAGACCGCAGTTACGTTGTAGGTGTGACTATGATTACAAAAATCTACTCCTCACTATTATTAATACATATTTTTTTAATTTTCCTACTAGATGAATAAATAAAAATATATTATGTCATCTTAATACGATAATTTAAAAAATAGTTAATATATAAACAATATTCGAATCTTTAAATTAATCTTTAGGTGGTGGTTGAAATTTGAAATTTCGTTATAAGGAATTGATTTAGTGTTAGTTATGTATATGACGTAAGTCAAACATATAAAGAAATTATATAAACAGAGAAAGAAATTATAGTAACATGACAATGGCGTGATCCATTTCCTTAGACGTGTTTCAGAACAATGCTATAACCGGTAAAAAAATTCTAAACTGTACTGTATGTGATTTTAATCTTTCACCCAAAAGGAGTCTAAAAAATATGGTGTAGAGTGAGTATAAATAAATAAAAAAGATACATCAATTTAAAACATTAAGTTCGACAAAATTGCTCCGATGTTTTAGTTTTTAAAGTAGATGTTGTCATAAAAGTGATAAAAGATAAATAAAACAATGTAATTAAGGCGGCCCAAGCCGCGGAAAGGTCGCTAGTACATAATAAATTTCAATTAAGGAAGACTAAAAAATATATAAATTAAAAAGTTGTATAATGTAACAATATTTTTTAAATCTTCCAAATGCAATTCTTTACAAATATTGCGATAAAGAAATATATGACTTATAATAGAAACGAGACGTTAATTTTTCCAATGTTAATACATAAATGTCGAACAATATGAGACAATGCAATATTCACGTCGTCAAAGTTAACTTTATTTCTGTCAATCTTAAATATTAGAGAAGTATCATCTGCGAACAGTACAGTGTCGCATATTTTTTTTGTATAAAACTGTAGATCGTTTATATGTAACAAAAATAAAAGGGGACCAAGAATAGAACCTTGTGTAACGCCCATCCTTAGAGAAGATTCAGACGTTTTTACATTATTTATATTAACCTTCTGGATTCTTTGAGTTCGATACGAGGCAACAAGATCAAGAGCTGCGTCCTGTATGCCGTAATGATAAAGTTTTAGTAACAAAGTTTCATGGTCTACACAACCAAAAGCTTTGGATAGATCGCAAAACTCTCCAACAAAAATACCTTTAATAGGAACGCTGGATCATGATTCCATTGCCTCATAATATACAGTTCCTACATCTTGTCCCTACTTCGGTACATCGTTAATTGTTTGGGCAACAATTCACCGAAGTAGCGGTCACTGAATTTTAGATTTGAATTTTTATAAACATTTTTCGTCTTAAGAATATTGTCAAACTCGGTTGACAGTAATTTAAAAACATTTCCATCCGAAACGTTTAGATGTGTTTCAGACATATTTATAATCGAGATTTTTTCCGTAACATTATAAGCAAAACGATTTATGTTATTATTAATGATCGGTTTTATTGTTATTGCCTTCCGTTTATTTAATTCTTTGCCAGTTAATTTTTGACTTATTATGTTATTTATGATTAATTTTTCAAATAATCTCACAGTAACAGAAAACATTATCTATGCAAGTTGCTGAGATATTTATAGAGTCGGGTCTGAGAAAATATTTGTCAAGTTATAATATTTAAATAAATTAAGAAGACGGACTGTGTGGAGTTGCCTGGAGTATATCATTAGTCTCCGCGTGCAATTATAGACTTACTTCTAGAACTCAAATTATTAGACTTCTTCCATTTTCTCCTCAAATATCTCAACTAGCTGAGGGGTCGATATACGCATGCTATAATGTATCCAGTATTCAGTTATACACATTTTATATATATATAAAAATATAATTAAGGTCTCTCGTCGCGCAGGGGCGCAAAAAAGCGCGACAGATTGTGGATTCGATTCCCATTCGAGGAAATGGAATATTTAATATTTTCATTTCTTCGCTCTGATAACAAGTTCGACGTTGAGTTCTGCCATTTAACACGCAATGCTTCATATTGGGCGGTAAATGAGAAACGAAACGGAGGGTCTTAACAGTAAGTTCTCAAGTTCTCTCTGCCTGCCCTACCATGTGCGGGATACAGCGTAAAGCTGAAAAAAATATTACGTAGTAAGTCCATCTGCTCATCATCTCCAGACTTTAAATTTGATCACTAACACCAGGACAAGAAAGAGTTAACACTAGATTTCCTTTGCCTACTTATCCTGTTAATTGTGGAATGAAAATAGAGCGTAAAGCTAACAAAAATGTACTTAAATGTTGTACTACCGGCTGATTAGAGTTGTCTAGCACGACGACGGGCGGCACTGCGTTGGAGTCACCGCGCGCCGCGCTCTCCCTCGCACCGTACGAGTTCTCCGACAGCGGCGTGCTGCGGTCCGGAGATATGTCCATGTCTTGTAGGGACTGCCCATCTGCATACAAGTGAGTTATTATTATTTAAAAGTTTAAACAAACTCATGCTATTCGAGGGTGGTCTGAAAGTTTCCAAACTGACCACGACACAAGACATTTTTTCTGATTATTTTTTATTTTCAACATCTTTTTCAATTCCTAGTAACTTTACACACTTCTCCCAGCGATGCTCCGACGTATTGCCTTTCAGAAACAAATATCTAATGACGGCTCGATACTCAATTTTATACATTTTTAGGAAAAAAACTGACATCAACTCATTCAAACGATAATTAGATAAAAACTGCGCGTACAAAATGGCTAAAATGTTGGTAAGTAAAATTCAGCAGCTTTTATCTACGAGTGTAGCCAGCCATCTTCAAGTTTAGGTCGGAAACTTTTTAGATCACCCTCGTACTTTGCATATAAGTAGACGAAACTTACCTTGTCATAATTCTAACTTACCCACATAAATTCACTTTATATTTTGACAGAGCAAATAAATAACTTCTAACATAAGATTTTTTTGATTATCAATTATTTATATATTAGTTTAATGATTATGTGTGTACCTTTGCCGTCGTGTTGCGTGGGCACATGCTTTGGCCTAGTCCTCTCGTGGCCATCTTCTTCCCTTCCGCCACTCCAATACCTATCCGACGTGCTACGTTTATTTGTTTTATCTGACTCCCGCCGCCCCGACCTTGAACGTGATCTTTTTTCACGATCTGTAAACATACATTTTAAATTAGCAATGTATATGTATTTTTTAAAAAAAATAATATTTAATAATTATATTCATTTCAAAGCTGAAAGTGAAAGTTTGAAATTTAAACTTAATATTTTATACCTATAACTTTAACTTTTACTCATTGTATGTAAAAAGTTCCGAATGATGCTCGACTAAATCATATTTGTTGGGAGGTTACTCAAAGGTTGCCTCAAATAAATTCTATTCTTAGTGTGATACTTATGTAGAAAATCTATTGTATAGATAACTAGCATTATCCGCTTGAATTATACTATCTTATTAACTAATTAGATAGTGCCCGCGACTTCATAATCGTACGAAGAACCGTACGATGTTTCTATTTTTTTTTTCCAAATCTTTGAAAAGGAAATAGAAAAATGCTTTATGAACTATTTTAAGATGAAACACGAACATTTCGATTCGATTTTTGATTTTTATACGTCCACAGAAAACGCTCATCGTCCTTATTAACTTTTGCTAAAACTATATGATACAGATTCCAGATCTTCATATTTTTATATCTAAACAGAAGCAACTCTTTAACCTGAATAACTGCTGTTACGGTCTCTGAAGGTTCATCAGGTGGTCCAATTTCCCAAACAAATTATACCCTATGTATATGTTATCCCGGCTAATTAGCTTTACAATAAAAAAAAACCTTTAAATTTGTCCATCAGTTACCAGACAAACATACAGAATTTTTTTACTGTTTCCTAACCATCCTATTATTTCTATTTATTATAAAAACTAATGTACAGACAGACACACGTCTTTTTACTGTTTTATTATAAGTATCGATTAAACTAATTTTACCAAAAAAACGTTTACGAGCTTAGCCCGCTTTGTTATTGTTACACGTCTCCAAGTTATAAAAATATATATTATAATAAGTATAAAAATATATATTATAGCCTGTGTGATAATAATGCATAATCTATATAAGAACCATCATAATCGCAATCTATCAAATATGTTATATTATTAAGATTTTCTCTATGTAATGTCTGGAATTGAGATTCATCTCAAGAACTGACGCTCCGGTTTGATTTCCAAAATAGAAAAAACATATTTATCCGAGTTTGGAGTAAACTCAAATCATTGCATTTGCAGTTAAACGTAGATCACTGCGCCTTGTGATTTCGGAAAAATATTATATTTCTTAAGAAAAACGTATTTTGCGGTCAGTTAAGTCACTTAAAATGCTAAGCTATGCATTATATAGATATTATGCAATATAGCGCGAAGGATGTGCAAATAAAAAGAATTTCTATTCATTAATTCCGGTCCATCACTGGCAATTTTTATCTTGATGCAACTTGTACCGTTTGTAATCGTAATTTCTTCCATATCGAGTATCTTCAGTTATCTATTAAGGATAATTGTATAAATTTTGCTCCATCCACTAGAATCTTATGCGTGAAGGAGGGCGATGCAGCGATAATAAGTGTATATTGACTGAATTTTCCGACATTTAGTGCAGATAATTCAAGGACACAAGCGTATGATTGTAAACACAATAGGTTGTGGGTTCGATCCCCACTCGAGGAAATGAGCTCTAGTAACAAAGCAAAACGCGGTATTTAATTTCCGTCACTCAACACGCAATGTCTAAAATTCAACGGAAAGTGGCGAACGGAGCGAAGTGTCTTAACACTGGGTTCCCAAGTTCCCTCGGCCTACTCTGATATGTGCGGAATACAGCATGAAGCTGAAGATATAAATACGTTTTGCTAACTCTTCGACAATACCTGTTATCTCTGCAAAACATTGGTAATTTTGGTAAGATATATCACTGATTGAACCCCCTTGCCATTTTGCCTTGCTCCATTTTTACACTGCGGGAAGCACTAGATGGTTTTGATAAAAAAAATGGAGCTTTTCCGTCATGTTTTAGTTGTATATCTTCGCTATTTTTATTTATAATTTTTATCTACTTTTCTATAACATCTTAAAGGTCTCATCAACTTTCGTGGTTGGAATGGCAGCAAGAAACATTATGAAACCTTATCTTTCAATAAAATTGGAATATTGTTATTATATATGTAAAAATAAACCTTTGGGTATTTTTAATAAATCTTATAAAACACAAAAACAAAAATATCAAAAACAATAATTATACCATGTGTTTTGCCTTTTTACTAAATTCTTAATTAGTTATTTATAGTATACGACGATACAATAATTTTCACAACAGCGGCAATAATAAAAACTTCCAATTAAAAAAAAAGATAATTTAAAAATTTATCAGTCAAAAATTATTGTTTTTTTTTTTAACTAATTATATTATTTTGAAGAAGCGTTGATGAGCTTTTTAATAATGTATATTTATACAGTAACTACAGAAATTAACGATTAAATATCGCAGTATGGAAAATTATCGAAATATGTTCTTTGAAGGTCATTTTTGATATCTAAAACTGTAATCAAAGATAAAAATTGTGTTCTATTAATAAGTTAGTCAATTCGGATACATTAAACAATCAATAGAACTTCAAACTTAGAAACTTCGTTATGTCACAGTGCATTAATAGGAGTTATCGTGAATCGAGCCACTGAGTATTAACAGAAAGTTTAGGATCAATATCGCAACAATAAAGAAATCAATATTGAAAAAATAAGTAACCTACTTAAGTAATTACTGCTCTTCATGAGAATTCGTTGGTGCATTTTAAAGTATTTTAATAGGAATCTGAGATTTTATATAATTAGTTTAAAATAAAAAATATTAAATTTATATTTAAGCATATAAATATAGTCATTTCATAGTACTCTGAATTCTTGTTACCATTTAATTTTATCAATGCTGTGTGATATTAAACATAGGGAAAATCAAAGCTATGATATATTAATTATTAATATGCTACTGAATTATTAATAATCTCATGTTCATATAAGAAATACTGTTTGCAATCATTGTGCCCCTGCATTATGACACAATCATTAATACTACGATTTTGTTAATACAGCAAAATTGTTTCACATTTTGAAGTTTCAAAACAGTTTTACTTAGTATTTGTAATACTAAGTAAAACTGCACATGAAATATTAAATTTATTTTAGTGTCATAAATTTTATGGAAAAAAATCTTGCGCCTAATACCCCTATCACTAAATGCCAAAGTAATTAAAATTATCATTAAACTTTTCATCATACCAAACAAATACTACGTTATCGACGATTTTTCTACTATTCCGGGATATCTTGTTGGTAAGCAGTCAGTGTAGTATTAAATAACTTGAAACCCTTCCTCACTGCGATTGTATCTAATAATTATGGTAGAGTAGAATTTCTCATTCACTGATCAGAACTAACGCGATTTTTTCAGGTCAACGCGCATGTATAATAAATGTCACATAAATATTTCAACCTTAAAAGTCAATTAGTGTCAGAAAACCTTTAATTAAATATTAAAGGTTTTAATTAAATATCACACAATTTAGTGTACAGTAAACAATCACATAATTTAGTATCAATTGGTCTATTAAAATAATTCACTTGTCCATAACGTATAGTCAAATTTATGCGTACGATGATAGGTACGTAACCTATCATAATATTTTTATTATTTCTATTTGGACCATGGTTATATAACATAAAATATATTTTACAGGATACCTGGCAAAACGTAAAAACGTAAAGTATATTATTATAGACTTAACTGATCATACCAGATTTTCAATGTTTACATTTTTTACGACTTATTTTAAGGTACATGTCAGGTCATCGAATAGCAGCTTTTTGGTTACAATTAACTGCTGTCGAAAAAAATCCCGATAAGGAAAACTTTGATTTCATTGATTTGATTTTTATTATTTTTAAATAACAGTAATTTGCTCACACTCAATAATTTTAAATAATAAATTTGGTTACTACTTTTAATAAACATTGTTTTAGGAATTGAATGAATCTTTCAAATGGCAAAACATTAAATATGCATAAAATCTTATTAATTACACTTTTAGGTAAACTATGTCAGAATAAAATTATTGGTGCATGAAATGTGGTCAACCATAAGGTTGGCATAAGCCAACACTCTCCTTAATTTTCTTAGTAAATAGTTTATTTTAATTATAATGCACAAATCAAAAACATTCAAACTATCAAGATGGTGAAAATTTGATTCTGCTTGATACCTTAGTTTTATTACTAACAAATATTATAACAACTTTATTATGAGGCATCATAATTTTAAATAACATATTAAATGTACTATTCAATAAATATAATTGTAACTGATCACTGTCAGTGCATGGAAAATGTATAAGAAAATATAATAGTATTATTAGATACATGTAATAATGTAATAGAATTCAAATAAATAGTTTTTGAAGTTTGTTGATTTATTTGCATATTTTTTGTTGATTTGTCTGTATGTTTGTGCATGTTAATGTCAAAAATAACTTAACTAATTTAAATGCAGCAATTCCAAACTTTCAGCTTCATGCTGTATCCCGCACATGGCAGGGTAGGCAGAGGAAACTTGGGAACCTAGTGTTAAGACACTTCATTCCACTTCCGTTCCCTACCTTTAATCATATTACTTAATGTTAATTTCTTTCTCAAAACAATCCAGAATTTATAATAATTTTTGATTTCAAGTTCCTTTTTCCCTTTATTTGTTCTTTTAATATAATAGTAACCTTAATAAAATATTACCCATGTAATAAAAATTACTTATATGTTTAATTTTACTATACAAATATGTCAACAAGCTCAAGCTTTATAGCTTTTGTTGATAAGTGTTTTTGAACAGCTTCATAGCTGTTAAAGTCTTAATGTTTAATAAACATTTCAAATTATATAAATAATAAATAGGGCTTTATAAAAGTGGCTAACCAAATTTAAGTGCAGTTTTCCCTACTGTATTTAGGCAACATAGTTTAACATTTAGTGTATGGTTTATTTGAATTGGTTAATAAAAAAAAAAGTTATGTCAATTAAAAATATTTAGTTAAATTGCAACAACATTTTATTGATTTAGCTGAAATTAAAATTTTTAATGTATCTATGTCTTAAAAGTGATAATATTAATACATAAAATAGTGATTTTTTGGCAGATGCAGCCAAGGATATGTCACTTTATTACAATTACAGGATCACAGTGGTAAAAAAACAGGTAAAGACAGTAGTCAAAACTGTTACATCCTGAACATTCGTGATAAAAATATGAAATAAATGTTGCAACTTACTATTTCTCGATGTATATGTAGTATCTTTGGATGAGGTTCGTCTCGAGTCCCACTCCCGGGGTTTCTCCCACTGAGACACTTCACTGATACAATTATAATAATACTTCTTGCCGGATGAACTAATATGTTCTGACCATTCACTACCAGATGGCACGCTAGACGAGGGTGCACTTCTCTTATCATATTTACTACTTCTATTGTTAATAGATACACAGTTCATGCTACTAGTCCTACTTTTTTTCTCCGATTCACATCTTTCATGGTTATTTTTCTCCCTCTCACTGTCTTTGCTACGTTTCTCCTTTGGGGATCTGACATCTGGAAATATCATAATGTATTTATCAAAACATATTACAACAGATTAAAAGTGTATGATTTATTTTTTCAGTGCATAAATTTGTCAATTTTAGAATACATTTTAAGCGCTTTTGTTAAACATATTATATAAAACTCTAATGTTTTTTGAATAATATTAATTTGCAAAATTTTCAAAACAGAACTATAATATTAAAATAAAGTTGCATCAATATGCAATTATTATTTGAAATAATAATTTCAACAAATATTCAAAATTGTAGATCAATGCTGCATTAATAACATTTTAGAATCATGTAGTTTTTGAAAATGATCTGGAGATAATTCTAGATTTGATTTGGTCCTTTTTTATTTTTAATAATATTTTATTTTAGAATATATGGAATCAGAAATAATTAAAATTATTATAATTAAGCGTTTAGAATAGATGTGATCATATCATTTGCCACAAATTTAGAACAATGCATGGCTGTGTTGATTTATTTGTTTCCTTGAAGTTTTATAATGATTAAAGAGTTTCTTAGTATTGGGTTTGCAATATTACACTTCATAAGTTCTAAAATTATGGCAGCAAGAACCATTCATTGCAAGAAAACCATAAGAATTGTAAGTTAATTTCAATTTTTGTTAATATATTAATATATAACCAAACATTTTGAAATATTAATTATTTTAAAATAGTAATTATAACATATTACCTGTATACTTATTTCTACAGGATTTGTAGTCTCTATCTCTCTCCTTTTCAGAACCTTTTTGGATATAAGAGTTTCTTGATGCATATTCTCTTTCTTCCGCCAAGTGGTTGTAGTGGTGGTGGCCATGACCCGAGTGGCCTGTGTGCCCTGCATGTCCACCATGCCCATGCCCCGAAACATTACCGTTGGGGGATCTAAGTGGTGTGTAGCGGTTGTCAGAAGCACTGTAGTCATTAACAGCTCTCTTGGAATTGTACTTCTGCAGTGTAGAACACATTTTTTATTTGTTGTATAAATGATACTCTAACTTGATACATTTTAGCTATAGTGGGTAATTTAACAAAAGACTTAATGGTATAATATTAACACTAGTAAATAATAAATAAGATGATAAACTAACATTATTACAGATACGACATTCAGATTAAAACTGACATGATTCGATTATCTCAGATTCCACCTATACATAGCTTCATCATATATTGAGTTCTGTTTGTTTTGACACAATCTTTGACATACATAAATTATTTTAGACAATTTAAGACGAATCAAATCTAAGCAACTTTGTTTGACCGGAAATATGTTTATAAAAACTAGACTCGTATATGAAAAGCAGTTTTATAAAGTTTACAACGTTTCGTAATTAAATTAGTAATCTTTAAAATGTAATATTTGTTTTTAACAAGCAGTATTACTGTTCTACTGAGTTCAGCACGAATGTAAAACAATTACAACACGAAAATATTTATTGGAAAGTGCCATTACATGGAGAAGTACCTAAATGAACTCAAGATATTCTTTATGAAATTAAATGTTTTCTCAACTTAGAATTAAGAACTTTACTGTTTGCTAATACTATGTTTACCTGATACGGATGGGTTTGGTGCTTCTCAAAGTACCTGAAACAAACAAAAACATTAATTCTTTCCTTAAGTTTTAAGTTACAGCAAAACTAAATCGGCGACCGCCATCTACAGATTGCGAAGCCGAAGCTCTAAAAACGTATCATACCCATCGCTTATTCGCTGTGGTTTCCTTGCATGCATTACCATCAATGCAAATGTACTATTTATTACGGCCTCTGGAATAAAATGCTATGTGAGACCACTGTCATTAAAACAGTTTTATAGGAGGCCGTGATATATCTTGATGGACGCCATGTCACATTCGAGACACTCAAGAGAGAGTCGATAGAGACGCGAAAGAGATAAAAACTATAACGACAACGTTGGCTATGGAGGATCGACGAGGATATCCGACGATTGTTTAGTTTTGTCTATGAGTAAATTAGAAAAATTATTTTCCAAGAATTAAAGGTAATATAATAATTCAATGTTTATTTATTTGATAATTGTGCAATAAATCCTATTTTCATCATGGAATTATGATAAATATTTGTTATATTAGTATTTCTCTCAGATTCATGTAAACGACAGATGTTTGCGCGCTCACTAAATCGGACCTCACGTTAGCAGTGGAAACGTCGTTATTACTGTTTTGTTTTTGGAAAAAGGCATATGTTCCTGACATGCAAGCGTGACGAATGTTGATGTCGAAATAGTTTCTGCCCTTGCTTTACGCTTGATATTTTTTTATTTGTAAATGAAAAGATAACACTAAAATTTGTCTATTTTTGCATTATTATCTAACTTTTTCAATGAATTTTTTCAATGAAATTAAGATGTTATTAAATAAAATTTGTTAAAACAAATCTATATTTATTACATATATCTTTAACATAATTATAATTTTTACTCATCTATTCAGTATTCAAGGCATAATTGCAAATGTATATTATTGACATAAAAAATGATACCATAAGTTCATAATTATAGTCTTATTTATATAGTAATTATATTAGTGTCTTATTTTTCAGTGTCTTTTTATCATTATGATTAATATATTTTGTATTCCGTATACATGTTCAGCTTAGATCACGAGTTCGTATCGAACGCACACGTGAACTAACTAATAAAAATACGAACTAACTAGTAAAAACGTCGCAAATATTTGTAACGAACACCTTTGATCTGTGTTAAAGACCGACACCAGTTCGGATGGGCGACAAACTCTCGCAAGCCACGACAAACGGGGTGTCTATACGGTATCTCAGCAAACCATCACAAGTGTTTAAGCACACTATAATATTTACATCACAGATAAAATATATTTTATAAATTGAAACAGATATATAATATATTTATATATTTCAGTTGTCAGTTCATATAACCTAATTGCTCACAAGACAGCTTCAAAACTATTTAAGAATAGCTGCCCGTGGGACTACAATAAATATCAAAAAGATGGCAAAACCTGTGGATTTAGAGCTGAAAAAAGCTTTTGTGGAGTTGCAAGTAAAAATGGTTGAAACAAGTAAAAAAATTCAAGTGATAGACAGCCAGATTGGTGTACTAAAAAGAGTTTTACAACACGCCGATATTACTCAGCGAGAAATCAGTACCCTACCACCTGGAACAAAAACTTATGAATCTGTTGGGAGAATGTTCTTATTAACAGATTTAGAAGAAATAAAGGCTAATCTTAAAAATAGAACATCTCTTTTAACGACTCGCACTTCAGAATTAGAAAATAATAAACAATATTTGGAGAAAAACCTTAAAGAGAGTGAAGACAACATAAGAGAAATGGTCCAACAACGGAAGGAACAAACTGAAGCCAAATAACAACTAATGACTATCACATAATATTATATCTTCTATATGCTTATTTCTTTAGCTAACAAAATTATTTTAAATATAGTCTCACATCAACTATTTATCTTCTTATAATATTATTTGCCTAACCTATTATTAAAAAATAAATAAATTGTAATGTGAAAAAAAATGATACTGTAGAAATTTAAATATATCATGTCAAAAATAACCCTAATATAATTGCAAATTTTCATTACTTTGAATAAACACATTTTTTAAGATTGTAAAAATTATTCATTAATAATAAACTCATTCACTCAGCTTCACCTGTATCCGCACATGGTAGGGTAGGGAACTTGGGCGCCTAGTGTTAAGACACTCTGTTCCACTTCCATTCCCCACTTTCTGCTGAATTTGAGGCATTGCATGTTTAGTGGCGGAACTCAATGCTGTTTTGTACCGCACATAGAAGGAACTTAACTACAAAATCTCAAAAAATGACCAAACTTAAGAATTACATAGTGTATTTTTTTTTGTTTTTAACTACCATGAATTTTGGCAACAAAATTCCTTGAATTAATAATCAAGTACATAACTATAATATAATTATAAATTGTTAAATTAAAGCTGCTCTTATATTTTACGATATATTTTTTGTGAAAAAATTGTAAATGAAAAGATGAAGATATTATTTTGAAAATCTTTATTTCCATTTTTACACATAGAGAAATGATTGCAATATTCCTTACATTAATACATTTATTATCTTATTTTAATTAAACATAATAACTACGATTATTCTCATTTAGCAGGAGTAGTACATAATTCAATCTAATAAAACCTTAATCAAAAACAAATTATCAAAATATTTACACAACAATGTCGTTTAAGGAATACTAACATAAAATTTTAAATTAGATAATAACTTATATAATAATTTTAAATTAGATAATAATACAATTTATTATGACATTACGAAGCAAATAAAGCTTAAAACTTAGAAGTTTTAATGTATCTGATCAAAATTAAATGGTTAATATTTTACTTTATTGCAAGGCCTGCTTTTCAAAGACAACATAAAATGTGAAATATAATAATATTAAATCTATATAAAAAATAAAAAACAAACATCCTACTTCAAAAGTTTATATGAAAATTTAACACATGTATATATAGCCATTTACGATCATGAATTTCTCACGTAAGTAGAAAAGTACGTAAGAGTACAAGAAATTCCTTTCTTTCCTAATAAGCAATAATATTTACGATTAAACACAAGTGGTTCTGTGTTCTGTCATCACATACTACGAATAGAAACTGTACAAGACACATAATAATCATGCATTAATAATGACGTATGCGTAGCAGTCCTACAGCCAAGAAGGGCGGTTAATGGAGTCGTAGGTCTGGCGCACGCCGAGCGGCGCGGAGTAGGCGGCGGGGTATAGCTGGCGCTGCAGCTCCTCCTGGTAGCGGTGCCAGTACTGCGTGTACAGCGGCGACGGCTGCTCCGCCGGCAGGTACGGGTAGCCGGCACGCACCTGCCCGCCACCTATAAAAGGAAAAGAGGCCGTGCTGTCATTGGCGTTCTGATGTGCAGCTTTCACTAACTTCTCACTAGCGGCCTCATTACTTCGATGCTGGTGGGCCACCGCCGCCGCCATGTAGTTGGCGGCCATCAGCTGGTTGGTGCTGTTGCGGATGTCCTCGATGGTGAACCCGCTGTTGTCGCCATACATGCCACCCAGACTCATGCTTGACGCCGTGCCGAAGTTGAAGGGGCTGGCAGGGATCATGGTGGTCTTGACGGACGTCAACACGTCGCTCGCGGCTGCATGATATGCTTGCCCCACTTGTTGGGCAGAAGGTTGTTTGGCATCTGTTGTCCTTTTCCTTTTGCTTCGTTTTACATCTAGGGAAGTGCTCGTTACGCTCGCGGCACTCTTGTACATAGTATTATCTTTGCCTATCGAAGCCATCGTGGGTTGAGAATACAAGGAACTCACGGACGTACTGGCCGGATGCGCCTCCGACGCCATATTCTTATTGTACATTTGAAAAGTTTTATCATGATACAGGGATGGAGTAGTGTTTGAAAAACTAGACAAGTATCTTTCATCGTTGGTGTACCTTTCCAACATTTGTGGAATATTTTGTAAATTTCGTAATGTTTCAATAGGAATCGTAGAATGTGTACTGTACGGGGTCTTATAAGATATTGATGATACCAGAGGGTGATTTTGTGCAAGTTTCTCCACCTTTTGTGATTTTGTGATCGACTCCATGTTCTTTGCAATGGTATCCGACTCGTTTAAAGATGAACTGGGACCCGTCATGGAGTCATTTTTGAGTAATCCACGAGGATTAGGTATTCTCAACTCGGCGGGGAGATTCTGTTGTAGATCTTGAGCTCTGGGAACGACCGATCGTGGAGCGGTATTGTAATTGTTATATTGTTGATGCTGTACGTTTTTATTATAATTAATAGCGGCGGCAGACGCGGTCTCCACTGCCTTCAGTTTGTCTTCACTGGCGTAGCTCGTGGCGGAATAGTCCGAGGGAATCATGTCGGCTTTACGTAAAGAATTGACCTTCCAATTGCCATAGTCAATGGCGGCGGCGGGGGGCGCGGACGCGGGCGTGTTGCATGCGTACAGCTTCTTGTTAGCGAGCTCGATGTCGTTGAGTGAAAAGCTAGTCATGGGCTGTCCAGTGGGCAGCGCGTCGTAGTGGTTGTGGTGCGCGTGAGGGATGGTCTGATTGAGGCCAAGGTCGGCGTGCGGGCGCTCGAGCGGGTGACTGTGCGCCGGCGTCATGTTGCTGGCCGCGGTGATCACAGCAGACTTGGTCATTGGCTTGGGCACTTGTTGGTTATTAATACCGAGGTTTATGGCTATAGCTTCGATCTCGTACCCTTTTTGTTGTGGATTCAAATTGGGTCTAGTCTCCCTACTAACAAATTCAACATCATGCGAGTCGCTTGCTATTTTGCGATCCTCATTATTCAAGTACCCCATATTGATCATATCTATATTATCTTTCTTGGAGGCGTTCACGGGCTTTGTGAGATCTATGTGAGTAACGATTTCTTTTATCTCGCGAACTTCATTGTTCTCATAAGATACGGCTTCTCTGGTTTCTGAATGACGACGATCAGAGTAGTCCAGAGTGACATTCTTCTCGCGTGTCGTGCTCAATTTGAGTATTTCTGATTTATCATTTAACGCTATCTCATCTACTGAAGCCTGTGTGGGAGCCTGAACTGTACATTGAATAGGCTGCGATTTGTTGATATCATGTTTGGCAGGAGATTTAATAACTTCTTTAATTTCGATTTTCTTTGGTTGTGTTGTAGTTTCAGGCTCATTATATGTTCGTTTCTTGACCGGAAATAGCGTTGCCTTCGGGTCGGGTAATATAGGTTCGGCGGTAGGTTGTTGTGATGTAGACGGTTCGGGTTGAGGGGACAGGATTGGTTGCGAGTAGTTTGTTTGCACTGGGGAATACTGCGACGGTGTCGGTGAAAATGGAGCGTTATATTGAGGTGGTTGGAATGAATCCGGTCCTAGAGCTGTGTAGTCATCGTGGATCCGGGCGGGCTTGCTCACGACGGGAGCTTTCGAGGTGTCGTAGTACGGTGGAGCGTTTTGACCATACGTAGGCAAAGGACTTTTATTATGGTCGACGAAGTAATTTGGAGTAGATGAACCTGTCGCACCATTGGAAGCGTAAACGTGCTGAGAATACGGCGAGTAGGGAGATTGGGGAGCGTCTCTAGGGCTGCAGCTTTTTTCGGGACTGCTCTTAAGCGACGTTGTGTCCTGGTAGAACCCGGCACGAACCGTGCCATTGATGATGGGATATGTGATCTTTTGGAAATCGTCGGTTCTTGGGGATGCCGGTGAATGAATGAGTGGAGAAGTGAGTGACATTTGGTGCCTGGGCGAGTCCAAGTCTTGGCTGAAGGAGGAGCGTTCCGAGATAGTGCTGCCTGTGCTGGTGCGGCGCTGGCGCGGCGTGGCGGACACGCTGGGCAGCGGGCTGTCTCCACCGTCAGCGCACGGGATCGGGGAGTTGGGCTCGTTCGGCGAATCGTACTTCGGGGCACCATTCCTGGGGCTAGTTTTAGTTGCCGCGGCGTTAGTGCCTGCGTCCGGGATCTTCTCTTCTGATTCTGTTTTATCATCTTTCTTCTTAGCAACACTAGTGGTGGTGGTCTTGGGAGTGCCGAAAGCTTTGAACCAGGCGCTCAGATTTGGAGTAGCTTTCTCTTGGCTGGGTTTTACTATGGTTTGTGGCTCTGTTTCGACCTCTGCATCTTTTTTAGTAGGATATGTTGCTTTTTCTTCTGGTTTGTTTTCAATCGGGTCAACTTTTTTATTATCTTTTATCTCAACCACTTTTTTCGTTTCTTTGTTCTTATCACTTTTAGCATTATCGTTATTGAAGTTGTGGTCATTTCCGAGGGTGAAATCCACAGTAGGTAAAACAGAACCCAAACTGAGCTTAGGGCTGCTAGCTTCTTTGCTTTTTTTTGAACTGTGGTTACTTTTAGAGGGTCCCAACGGAGCTTCTTCTTCTGCTTTATCTGTATTTTTGTTACTCTTGTTAGTAAGCAAATTACCCTTGCTTTTGCCGGGTTGTAACCTGTCAATCGTTCTCTGTATTTCCCTTCTTTTGACAACCTTGGGCTCGCGTGACGAAGGCCGCTTGCGGCATGAATCTCGTTTTGATGTAATTGATCTTTCCCCTTGGGAAGATTCATCATCCATACGGCTATTATCTTCTGTGGACACAGTTTGTGCCGGGCTGTCGCAAGGGGAAATCACTTTAGAACTTTTAGGAGCGTCACTGAGCCATTCACTTATATCTTTAACAGCTTCTTCTAAAGCTTCAGAAGCACATGCATTTTTGACGGAGCTCCGTTTGCGTCTCTTGGGCCTGACTTTGATGCTTTCTACACTTTCGTCATCGTCGTCATACATTTCGATGACATCATCATCATCATCGTCGTTATCTTCTTCAACCTCTTCCTCTTCAGGTTCTTCAACCTCCGATTCAACGACATCTCTTTTTACTTTTCTTTCTCTATAATTAGGCGCAGAATTTGATCGTCCTGGCTTATAAATACTATTATAAAGTGCAGTTTCCTTATATTTCGCGTTTTTAGCTTTTAACTTTTCAATTGTTTCACGAAGTTTACGATTTTTTTCCTTTTCCGGTGCGTGTGAGCTATGTTTTTGCTTTTCTACCTTTTGCTTATAATCAAAAAGTGAATCCCAAGCATCCTTTGCAGCGTGACGTCTTCTCTCTTTTATTTTGTCGTATTTATCTTTAGTAAAGTCTGGGTCAGGCAGTTGGTCGTTTGACTCGGATTTATCAAGCTCAGTGGGAGACGGCGATGGAGTATGTATGGAAGGAAGCGGGCTTGCGCTTCTACTTCTATTGGAGCTCTCTATTGATTCTTGAGACTCACTTCTTTTCATAGCCGCTGGTGGTTCCTCATCATGATGTTTGTTCTTTTTCTTTTTGGATTTCTTGTCTTTATTCTTTCCATGTCTCTGTTTCCTATGTTTCCTCGACTCGTGAGACTTGTGAGAGTTTTTCTTGTGATTTTTAGAATGCTTCCCGTGTCTATGATGGCCTTTACGTTTTTTCTTTCCTTTATCATGTCGACTCTTGTGAGAGTCCTTAGTTTTTTCGACTTCTTTAGTGGGATCTTCTTCCTCCTCTTCAACTGGTGGCTCCTCCGTCTTTTTAGATTTTTCTTTTCTTTTTTCTTTCTTATTTTCGTCTTCATCTTCTTCCCTCTCCGCTTTTGACTGTTTACTTGTTGAGGAACTTGATTTGGGCTCAACTGTAAATAAATATATGGTTATTAACTTTTAAAAGTATTTCATATCAATTTATATATAATTCATACATGTAAATTATGTTTATACCAGACTCAGAGTGTGATTTCCGTTTCTTCGTCTGGAGGTGCGGCGGTGAATCGCTTCGTTTCATCTTATGTTTCCGTGACGGTGTGGGAAGTTGGTACTCCACAGCAATCTCTTCATCAGAAGACGACAGTCGATGCATGTACTTCTCAGTAAGGCGATCAAACGCATTTTGCAAGCTATCCACCATTATTGTATACTCTAAAAGTAAACATTATCTCTTCTTTACACTGTAAGCTTACGTTGTTAAAAGAATATATATTCATAAATTATTTTGTTGATCTTCTGCTATATTTCTTGTCGTTTATGACCAAAATAAAATAAAAATCTACCTTTATTTGTGTACATTTGGAAGAAAGATATATCGACTTTGATGTAAATTTTACATACAGCAAAAGAATAGCAAAAATTGGCAAGTTACTGAATATATGAAGATAAAAAATTCTGATTGCTTTTACACTCACCATTATCTTGTCCATTGTATAATCTGCAATTATTTACAATAAGTTTGAAATCAGCCTTGAACATAGAGAAGTCTGTGTAATATCCACTATCCAGACGTTCTTCCATTTTGTGCAGATCCATAGGTCGCCGAATAACGGCGTAATAGTTGGGAGCATATTCTTCCTCCACAGGATCCAAAAACGGCCACGCATCTTCATGTGCGGTAAGCTGTTCCAGCACTTTGTACATGTCAGTTTGAATGTCTTCTTCAGTTTGGCCAAAGCTTAAACAAAATAAATGTTTTTATGAAATTTTTTATGGAAGTTATGGCTTTTGTTTTACCTGCGGCGCCATGATCGAATGGAACTGCTTATGAAGTTAAGTATAACACACGACATATAACATTAAACTATTAACATGCACTAACATAGCCTGTAGCCTCCCGTAATAAATTACGGGAGGCTACTATTTAAATATTTTTAGTGACTCAGAGCCTGGTTCCAAAAACTAATAAAAATATCAATTAAGAGTTCAAAGTTCATTTTTGAATGCTTTTGTGATTCTGTTTGATATGGCAATAAAGACTATTACTGTCAATGCTTGCAATTTATTTATTTTTATGTACTATATTTTATATTCTAGCGACCTGCCTGTGGCTTCAACTACTTCGTTGTTTTAATAAGATTATCTATATATATATATATATATATATATATATATATATATATATATATATATATATATATATATATATATATATATATATTTCAATTTAAGTAAAAAATATAGCAATTTTGTCGAACTTAATATTTTAAATTAACGAAACTTTTTAAATTTTTAACACAAAGCTTCCATTATATTATAACACGTAGCTTACATTTGTGATGTTTTGAGCTTCCTCCGTGTACTATTAATTGGCTCATCGTTATCGGGTATTACAATTTGGCCGGTAGCGGCTGCCAGTGAATTGTTGGTTTTCCGTCCAGTTCGCACTACGGGTTCCGGTGGGGGCTCACCCTTATGGGTGGACGACGACTTCTTGGATTTCTTTTCTTTCGTCCGAGACCTTCGCGTTACTTTTTGAGGCATCACTTCTCGATCACTCGAACTGTCTGATGAAGGATCTGATGAGGCTGATGAGGATTTTGATCTGAAATGAATAATTACATATCCATTTACAATCATACATTTGATGATGATATGTTATGATTTTAATCTTCTTATAATAACAACACTTTCTATTTGTGTATAATATTAAAATATATTGACTTTTTTATTTGTATGTTTTCTTTAGAGAGACAATGCACAAAAGAAAAGGTAAGTTGATAAAAAAGTCAATAGCATTCTTTATTTCGAAAACTGTCGTAGCGCAGGGGCATAAGCTTGCAATTATAAATACGACATGTTTGTATCCCTCTCACTCAGTGAAATGCAATATTTAAAATGTTCATAGTGTTCATTTTTATTTCTTGTTCTCCAAAACAACAAGAAATAAAAATGAATCCAATTTTGATCATTTATTAGGGTATAAAGTGAGCGAAAATTTCTTCTACAATACGAAAAATTATATATATTTTCAGTTCTTTATTACTATTATCATATTAAGTAAATAAATGTAACTATGTAATTTATTTGGTCACAAAAAGTATTAAGTTAAAAGAGCATTGAAGAATAGGGAATATTTTAATATTATTAAATTAGATTAAATAAAAACATGCGAATTTGCCATAAGATTTCTTGAAAGTATACGCATCAAATCGTCTTACAAAAATACTAATCCCCATGAAATTCCCGTTGACAATTTTAAGGACGTCCGTCTACATGAATTATATATATGTATATATATATATATATATATATATATATATATATATATATATATATATATATATATATATATATATATCTGACACAAAAACTTGTTGCTAGGCACCTTTAGAAAGTACTCACCCAGTAGGAGCTCTTAATTTTAATAGGAAGATCCTCCACATCGCGGTTTATTATTTTTTTCTTAGTCCAATAGAAAAAAATTCATACCTCCTCATTAATTGATTATACGAAAAAATGTTCTAATCAAATTTTGTAGGAAATTCAATGCTCTATAAAAAAGGTATCTATGGTTTTTCCGTAAACCTCACTATTTAAAAGATATTGAAGATTTAAGTTTGATTACTTTGAGACAAATTTCATTTTTGTTTATGAATTTTGTTACTGACTGAGTAATAATTATTATCGACTGAGATGTACGGATTCTTGTAGGAAATTTAACGCTCTACAAAAAAGGTTTAATAAGTTTAATTGATTACTCCAACCGTTTAAAAGATATTCGTATACGAATCCCAATGATGACAGTTACCGAGAAAATCAAGATTATTTTAAACAATTAAAAGTTGTAAATGACGTTGCAGAGCGAGAAGTGGCGTTAATATATATATATATATATATATATATATATATATATATATTTATATATATATATATATATATATATATAAATATATATATCTGAGGCCTGTCGTGGCGCAGCGGTACAAGCGTGTGACTGTAACCGACAGGTTCTGGGTTCAATCCCTAGTGGAGGAAATGAAATAT
>DWMZ01000025.1:0-66012 GCA_018249855.1 Eueides tales michaeli
ATATATATATATATATATATATATATATATATATATATTTATATATATATATATATATATATATATATATATATATATATATATATATATATATATATATATATATATATATATATATATATATATTTGTACATATGTATTGCTCGCTTTTTATAGATGTAACAGGGCTGCCATCCCATTATATTATTTATGTTATTTTCACTTCCACTTCAATTCCTTTTAAATCTTAAAAAAAATTATAATTATATGTATTCAATTTGCTTGACAATAGCAATTTAAATGGTCGATTCAATTAAATTATATTACCAAAGTCGTATCTTCAAATAAAAGTACAGGTGTGATGATATATGCTAAATAGATGTACGATGCACAGCTAAGAAGCGAATTTTCTTTGGTGCCCGTGGTTTTGGTATTACTCAGCGACGAACTGTGCACTTGGGTGTGGCTAATATACCTGGAGGTTTACAACATTCTCAGATATTACCCTTAGTATTGGACTTATTAAATGCCATAATGCAAACTCATTTATAAATCAATTGATGAATCTTTGAATTATTTTTACTTTTTATGAAATTAATAAATTGATACTTACGTTAAGCACGTAATTTTCGCCTAACTTACGCCCTTAATTGAAATCCTATCTGGTTCTTTTGGGCTTTTATAAATGTTATTATGAAAAAAGATAAAATACATCATAAATGGAAAATATACGGTAATTTATTAGACTATTGAATTCAAACCTTTAAGATATAGTCAAACACAGATTCAAAAAACATGCTTTAACAATTACATACCTTACATACAAGATGATATTCTGAAATCGCCAGAGGCCTTGAACTCGTACGTTAGATCAAAACTATAAAAAGCATCAAATTATCCCACTATAATTACAAATAAAACATACAAAATATTAGGGTTTGTTATTCGTTCGTGTATTCCCTTTAAAAATATCAATTGCTTAAAAAATATTTTCTTTACGCTTGTTAGAAGCATACTAGAAATATATGATGCGAGCTATTTACATGGGCGCATATTCTTTTTAATATTACTATTTATTATTATTTGGTTTTATTTTTATTATTTATTATCAGTTAGCTTTTAGTATTTACTTACTTATCATACTCTTGTCAACAATATATCCAACTGGTTACGTTCTTGTGACTATTGTTGTGGCTTTAAATTAAAAATATAAACATTATTATAATATTTAACCAAACTACGTGAAACGTGTGAATAGATGTAATGAAAACATTACTATATATATGTACGTTAAAATTGAATTACGTCTCTGTAACTACGTAGAACTTTTAAGGTGAATTAGGCATAATGTAACTTGTAATTTACGCTTACGCACATTTTTTTACTACTACTTAATATAATTTACATTTCTTATTAATGCATTAAAATCTTAGCCGAACATGGACTTGCACGCCTGTATTACCATTATTTATCGAATATTATTTAAGTGCATTTAAGTAAAATTGGTAAACTAATAGATAACCATATGTAAGTATACTGTTTTGTTCTTTTGTTTGAATCTGGAACTGGAAATGTTGAAATACTCTGGCAGAATCTTAGTAATCGTAAGAAGGAAGCGACAGACGTAGCAAACAGCACAACAACACAGCATTGAAAGATGCAGTAGAAAGAAAGAAGAAAGCAATAAAGAAAGGATAATAAAGGCTCGAGGTTAGGGTAAAGTATGAGACACGTAAAAAAGAAAGAGTGTAAGCTGTAAATCAAAGAAAGAGTGTAAGATTAAGATACTCTCTGGCAAGAAGTCAGTGATTCCTGAGGTTTGCGCTAACTTGTAGGATAAAATATGGCTTCCGAAGGACGGTGTAATAAAATTTGAGCTAAATGAATAAAAAAAATTGTAACAATTTTGTCGAATTAAATATTTTAAATTGACGTATCAATTTTATTTATCAATCGATTTAAAGAAAATAAATTTTAAATGTTGAAGAGAGGTTGCCATGATACAATAAAGGAAACTGCTTCGTTCAAATTTTTATGCGTTTTTAAATTTAGTATTATTCTTTCCTAAGTGTGGAATACCACTTTAAAAATAGTAAAAATATTTAATAAATAGCATTCTCTCTTGCCAAACGATAATTCTAACGAATTTGTAAAAATCTCCCTACAGAAATGCTAACAACATAAATAAGTTGTAACAAGCGTATAAAAGTTTCGACGGAGCTTGATGAGAACGAATGGCTTAGTGGTCAGAGCGCTTGGACGTATTCCAAGAGTCGCGGGTTCAAATCCTGCTACGTTCAAATTTTTATACGTTTTTAAATTTAGTATTTTAAAAATAGTAAAAACATTTACTAAATAGCATTCTCTCTTGCCAAACGATAATTCTAACGAATTGTCTTTGGGTAGCGGAAATTTGTAAAAATCTCCCCACAGAGATGCTGACAACATAAATAAGTTGTAACAAGCGTATAAAAGTTTCGACGGAGCTTGATGAGAACGAATGGCTTAGTGGTCAGAGCGCTTGGACGGATTCCAAGAGTCGCGGGTTCAAATCCTGCTTCGTTCAAATTTTTATACATTTTTAAATTTAGTATTTTTCTTTCCTAAGTGTGGAATAACACTTAAAAATAGTAAAAATATTTAATAAATAGCATTCTCTCTTGCCAAATGATAAGTTCGTTCATCGTTCAATTTTTTATACGTTTTTAAATGAAGCTGAATGTTTAATGTAGAAGTTAACCAACCAATATGAAAATAAACAATACGCAGGATTCTCAGCTTTATGCTGTATCCCGTACAGGGCAGGGTAAACAGAGAGAACTACCAAACCTAATGTTAAAACACTCCGTTCCGTTTCTCACTTTCCGCTTAATTTGAGGCGTTGCGTTTTGAGTGACGGAACTCAGCGTCGCGCATTCATGAAATGAAAACATTAGATATTTAAATTTAAAATATAACATATTTTATTTCCTTGAGTGGAGATCGAACCCACAACATGTCGCGTTTACAGTCGCTTGTGTCCCTGCTCCACGACAGACGACGTGTAGGATGTAGGTATATATGATTTCAATTTGCCTTCTTTAAATAAAATGGCAGGAAAAATATATGCTAAATGTGCAAATTATATCCTCATTTTCGAAAGTAAACACACGAGATAAGTCATTAGTGCTTGTCGGATACCGGGGCTTTTTACCTTATTTATGTTGGTGTCGTCCCTATATGGTGTTTTTATAAGAATCCGCTACTCAGAGATTTTTGCTATGAAATATGACCAATTGGCGAGCGAGATTGTTAATAAGCATCGCACTTGAATTTAAAATCACAAAGTGACTAAGAAACAAAAAGATATATATCTCCTTAAAAATTAATTTATTTCTTGGATAATAAGAATTTGTATTCTTGGCTATGAAAACATTCGCTTGTCATCAGTGTAATTTTCAATAAATAGATCGGAAGGAAATAGCATAATTCGAGTTTCCTACGTGATCATATTAATATATACAAATTGAATAAAGGCGTGTTAAAATATAGCATGTACAAATTTAACCTCGTTCCAGTTTTCGTATTATAAATTTATTTAGAACAAAATATATTAATTTAGTACATAATAACACAAAAATGTACATATATAATATAAAATATTCAATAACTATAATATATTAAATCAATATATGTGATACAAATTGAGTAACAACATTCAATATTTTCCGCTAAATAGGTATAGGACACACAAGCGACAGCTAAGATGATAAACAATATATCGGGCAAATAAGCACAAGCTATGCTATTATTATACATGACTAGGCTAGATGGAAAATTCCAGTGTGATAATTATACTCGAAGATCTCTTGTTTTTTATGATAAACAGTAACATAAGTATTTAAGTGACAAATGTACCTATACCTAATTATATATTAAATACTTATATGCATTTATGATGAACATTCCTATTCTTTGAGAATTGTTTATAATGTACATATAAAGAAACAAATGTATAAAAGTAAAGCGTGTAAAGGTATATGATCAATTATTTAACATTTTTAATATTTAAAACATAATTTTAAATATGAAAAGGTGCACGGTGTAAACGCGAAAGGTTGTGGGCTCGATGGCACATTCGAGGACCTACAGTTATGAAACTTATCACGATGTGAGAACACAATACAAATAAAAGAAACATCCGAAAAATGGGAGTGTATATTGATTATAAAGACAAATTTGTAGTGATAGTTCATGTCAAATGAAATGAATAAATACGCTAGAAAACTTAAGTTTGTTAACTTTTTTCACCTCGTACTCAAAACCTGTAGACCACTTACTAATTTCATAATTGTAGGCTTACAATTATAAAATTTGGCTATAAGTCGGAACTTGGAGTGCAAACGCAGGTATTAATAACTATTACAAACTTATAATTGTACATTGAGTGCAGGGTTGTGGGTTCGAGCCCCACTCGAAAAAGTGATATATTTCATATTTTCAAAAGCAATCGCTTTACACCTACACATACAATGTTGCCCCTGGGCCAAAAGGGCAAGCCTGTCTCGGACGTATCAATTTGCGTATAGTTAGTTGTGTACCGATAATGTGTTAATTCCCATTATCAAAGTTGTTAACATTATTTAAACTATTGTTACATTATACGTGACAGAATATAACACTCTTGATACTATTTGCACAATAAGAATCATGTCAAGAACAAATTTTAACATTTTTAAAACCCCCAACCAAAAAAAATCCCTATAATAGCTTGACAAAGTGTAGCTTGTAGTTTAAACTGCTATAAACAATGCTTTCGATAAAAAAAACCACACTCGGTTCGCATATATTGAGGAGCTACGACGCCACAGACAGGCAGGTCAAACTTATAAAACTCCTCTTTTTGTGCTGAGGCCTAATAAAATCAAACGAAAACTAAAAACATATATGTAACTCCAATTTGGAAGAAGAACGTTTTGATTTAAATAAATAAAGTGTTGAAGAAAAAATATAACCTCTTTTATTAAAATGTAACTTTAAAATGTCGATCGTCTTAAATCCTAATCTCGTCCATTAACAAATTTAATCACATATCATCATTACCATTAAAAGAGTTATTTTTCGTTTAAAATCGCACCAAAAATATCCTGTAAAACACTAGCCAAATTCAATAAGACCCCCAAATATAATATGTTTAAGGCTCTTTACTGTGATTTCTTTATTAAACAGTGAGATTTAATGCTTAGGCTGCTGACTTGGTGTGACAAAAAGTAAATGTGCATAAAGGATTTTCAACGGCCTTAGCTTTGCTTAGACATTACACTTGCTTTATATAGAGAAATAAGCAGTTCCATCTTGGCTAGTTTTTTACAGGAAGTTTTTAAAGGGATTATTAAATAAAGGAAAACTTCAGGCTACTATTTTAACTTTTTATGTTTCAATCGAGTGTACCTACATAACTAGCTTATTGATAAAAAAATTCCCTATTTTGTGTCAATAAAAGTGATTTACTAATCTAATTGCAGTTTTCGACAGCAACAAATTATGTGAATTAGTCGTCGAAGTGCATGTTAGTAGCGCATATTACATAACGTAAAAGATATTGGCTAAAAACCAAATAACATTAATTATTAATTCCATTTGCTAGATAAGATTAAAAATCTCATCATATATTTTATAAGGGTTTCGTCAAATATGTTATTAGGTATCATTAGGGTTCCGTATACGAATTGAAAAAATGATATCCCCCACATTGCATTGCAGGCAGAGGCAACTTGGCAACCTAGTCTTAAGACACTCCGTTCTGTTCCACACTTTCCGCCGAATATGAGGATTGCGTGTTGATTGCATGAACTCAACGCCCCGATTTACCATTTATTTATTTATATTATTACCAGAGCGAAGAAATGTAATTGATTTGAAAACATTAAATATTTCATTTCCTCGAGTGGGGATCAAAACCACATTCTGTGACGTTTACAGTCACACGCTTGTACCCCTGCGCTACGACAGGCCATTATTAAACATATACATACTTATTCTTTATTTTTTTACCTCCAAAAAAGACGTGTAATATTATTACACAAACATATTTTATACACTATACATATATAAACAAAATATACATACACTAAAAGTACATACACAAGTTATATGAAATATATATAAATATATATGTTATGAAAATGCTGTAGTTTTTAACCACGAGTTAAAGTCTACGTGCTTAAAGTAGAGAGTACATATTTTTTAAAATTGGATTTAAACGAAATAATAGATATGCTTTTCTGGATAGATTTTGGGAGTTGGTTCCATAAGATTTGTAGAATGGGAATAGGAAGTACGGTGAAACGGGTACGTAGATAGGAAATATTGAAAATTAAGGATGTTATAGAGGAGTTAAAGGAACAGCATATCTCGACGAAGAGGGGAGGCTTGGGAGCCAATTAGGCTGAGCTCGAAATTAGGAAACGTGATCAAACTTACGTAGATATAAAACAAAACGTATGACAAGGTTTTGAAGACACTAGCTTATTAAGTAAGTCCACAGTCAAATCTTAATAGCAGACATCGGCATACTCAAGAATTGGCAGGAGAAGAGATTGTGCTAGCATAATTTTGGTTTCATGAGGGAGAAAATATTGGAAACGCTTTAGAGAATAATAAGATAAATGCATGTTTTTGCTGATATCATTAATATACGCTACAAATTACTGTCAAACCTATTACTATCAAAGGTAAAACCTAAATTTCAGACCCTAATTATAAAATTTTCGGTATAGAGTCCCAATTTATTTTACCTCTAAGTTTATTACTGCCAATAAGTCACTTGCGAAATTTATAGATACATAGAAGACATTTAAGAGCGCAGTATCTGTGCTGTGGTAGGCACGGAAGCCAGATTGGTAAGGACAGACCGGGTAATTGGAGGAGAGAAAAGAGTAAAGACGTGTGCTTGAGAGAGACCCTGGATAGTGCTATGAACATAAGGGTGCTTATCATCTCTACACATTTTGTTACAAATGTTTCGCAGTTTTTTGTATGCAGCTAGGAAATCTTGAGAAGGATACTTTTTGTTTTTTTGCTTTGGCTCTGTCACGCTTACGCATAAAACGTCTTATAACCAGTGTAACCAAGGGGCGGGTGCAAGCGTTTTACATTCATTTTTTATCGTGTGAAACTCTTCACGTAATCGAAACTTAAAGGGGGCGTTCCAACTGAATAATAATAAGAAAACATAAATTGTAATTTTAAGATTTTGCAAGAAATACAACTAACATTAGTTTTAAAAAAAATTGGTGACTCGCGCTCGAAGGGGTGTCGTACTACTTACACTTATAATAAATTAAATATTGACAAACTTAACGTCGCGGCTTGTGCACTCTTTGGGTATGAAACGAACTACAACTATAAGTGGGTTTGTCAGTATTATAAATTAATATTTTTCGGATTTTTCCTTTATTGATGTTATAACTCTCCCTACGTACTTGGAAATGATATTACTATTGTAACTATCAGACAAATATATATATATATATATATATATATATATATATATATATATATATATATATATATATATATATAATCATTGTACATAAAATATGCATTTTCTTTTTTGTGCCATGAATAGAGGTAGGTTAAGTATTCCATATATTTTAATGTACTTAACTAAAACAATCCAAATAAGTACTTAAATATGCATGATTCTGTTCGTCACCTGTCACCTTAGGCGTACCTCTGGCTATTATGTAATGTATAATGAAATAGAAAACTAATTTATTTTTTCATAAGTTAAATGAAGTGTAAGTCGGGGAGCACAACGCCGCGATAAGTATATATATATATATATATATATATATATATATATATATATATATATATATATATATATATATATATATATTGAGAAGCATCCGCAAGAATACCTACATCAGAGTAAAGAATCTTGAGCTTTAAGATTATAAATAGATATTACGGCTCTTGTTTGCAGTATAAATATTGAATTTATATCAGCGGCACTGCCCCATAGTAGCATTGCATAGGAAAGAATACTATAAAAATAACCAAAATAAACCAGTCGGGCAGTATCAATGTAAAACGAAGCTTTGAGTTCCGCCATCAATGCCTCAAATTCGGCGGAAAGTAAGAAAAAGCAGTGTCATAATGGGACCGGCATGTCTAATTCTCCAAATTACAATAAAAGTCAAAATACAAAAGTAAAAAATAAATTGCAATAAAAATCAACAACCAAGGAGTGGAATACGTAGATGACTATGGCCGTTTTCCAAATTATTAAAACAGTAGAAACGACTCAACTGCTATTATGGGGTCCGATTTAGTGAGCGCGCCAACATCTGTCAGCTGTATTAATAATTCGGACCCCTTGTAGTAGAGGAGCCGAAGGGGGGATACACCAAATATGAGACTTCTATATATGATCGCCTGTCTAGGATAAAGGATCAGATAAGATGAGGTAGTTACGTGCTAAAATCTGTAGATTTCACTAATCTGACAATAAGAGTTAAACGCAAAGAAGGGGGAGGGCTACAAAATTGTAAAAAAAAAACGTCACTTGGACATTCTCGAGCGTAGCTAAATGTTCTTTTATTTTGAAAGGAATAATTCAAGGATATCGAAAAATATATAATCTGACAATTTCCGCAAGCCGAAGCAACAAAAATTTATCGATAAAGTTTAATGCCTGCAGTTACGTGATGCCTATATTTCCCTCTCCGCGCTCTAATTATTTTCTTATAAATACAAATATTCTACTTTAAAAAAACATTCTCATTTGCATGCTTTTTCCTGAGCTTTTCAATTAATTAAGTTCAATATTTAAAAAAAATACAAAAAACATTTTTTTAATTATCAGACTAGCCAAATCCCTCTATATAATTGTCAGATTATGAGACAGCACGTCTAGGCATTAAGATGAATCATATATATGTTAATCTGACGCGCTTGAGTATTTAAAAATGACCAATTTTCTTTTGCACATTCTTATAACGGTCTTGACTTTGGGTCACATCCAAATCGTCATATTATTATATAAGAGCATTTTTTTAGGTGCACTTAACATCCCCTTCGAAAATTTGACGCGCTCGATAAAGTTTTTTTTTTCATTTCTCACCCCTACGTACGACCACCCCCATCACTGAAATGGTCAGATTAACATACGTACATTTTTAAAAATACGTAGGACATGTATAATATCATTATCATTTACATTTTTGAAAATCTATAGCCGCTCCCCCCTATGAAATGGTATGTTTTATATGACATTTTTCTTTTTTTATCATCTAAGCTTCACAACCTAATAGGTCTCTATGACGCTCGAGTAAATCCCCATTTAGCATCGTGGCCTACCGTACTATTGTAAGTATACTTTAGTTTAGCCGATGAAGGTGACAAAATGCTTGTAATTTAAGCATTTTCCGCAATCGAGGAAAATGACGATAGTGACATTGACTTGTCAATGCTAACGATCCAATCCGTCAGTACTGTAAGCATTAGTCAAGTCACATGTGACGTCAAAGTCGCAAAAACTTTACCGCATCTGTGGTATGTTATGAGCGCTGTTTTGATAATTCGCACAACGACCTCTGTGGTACGCAATGAACGCTGTTTTGACACTTCGGAGAATGGCCTATGTCTACCTCGGACAAACAATGTTCCCATACCAACGAATGTCTAATGAAATATTGAGAAATATTGAGGAGTGAACAATAGTTGGTCAAAATACTTGTCTTTTTAAGGAATTCATGATTAATAAATCAGTACATATTCTAAAAAGAAGAAAGTTTTTACACAACTATATTCTATTGGTCAAGGCGTACGACTGCCAAATATGGGCATTTACAAATCAAACAATAAACTGAAAGTATGTCAGCTTGTCAGCCAGGAATAGAGAGAAGAATGTTGGGTATATTATATAGTATATTAAAAGACAAAATATAACTTACCAAAATCGGGGAAAAACTGGAATGACCAATTTGACCTACAAAATAAAAGAATGAAATGGATATGGACTAGTCACATTATGAGATCAAATAAAGAAAAATGTACAAGTAATAAAATCGAAAGGTATCAAGGGATGGAGTGGAATAGCCAGGATGCCTTTGACAAAATGACAAGCTGCCTCAGAATGCATGAAATATAAATTATATCTACAATTTAAGCTTGTGCAAATCAAATTATTTATCATAATTATAAGCACGATTTATGTTAAATATCTATTCAATGTAAAATGAAGGAAGAGAAAAACTCAGGTGCCTCAATTTTATTTCACAAAAATTTTTAACATTCTCCTGTGCATTAACTTGTTAATAATTCTCCATATTTAAACACAAGTGATGATTTCAAAGACATATCGTCTTTTCTTATGATCTTGTTTGTCTTTAGTATAAATGCTGTATATCGTAGAAATATCAGCTTTTCAAATATCTCTTATAATTTACTAACATTGTTTTAATTAAAAAAAAAGTATGGCTATAGCCTTAGATAACACAACGGATTAACTTTAAAAAATCCATATATGGATTTATTACCATTATAAAATGTTTTAAAATCAAATAAAAGATAAAACAAAATAATTATGAATTAATATTTATTTTTTTCTGTTCAAGTAGAGATCATTACACTGGTTACTACAAAGACAAATAGTATTAAATATCGATAATAAAGTTCAACTTAACATTAAATAAAATAACAATATTTTTTCCTTAAAAAGTATTATAAGCTTAAATCTTCGGTTTTTTTACATAATTTTTAAAATAATAATTTAATTAACTTAATGAGATCATTTTACAATAATAAAACTATTTTAAATTAAAAAATAGTAAAAATTATTTATTTAAATAATTTATAACACAAAATGTGCAATATCCATTTGCTCTTTATAATCCATTTTTTTATTTCAATATTTAAATTACGTAGTTTGGCTACATCAGGGCAAACAATATTTTAAAGTATTCAAGACTATTTTAAAGTATTTTAAGTGAATTATGACTAAGTAAATGCACTTTTTGCATTTGTTAGTAAATAAGACATCAATGTTTCCCATTACAGTATACTTCTTAATTAAATTAAATAGTTCAGCTAGAAGAAAACGATTATACATTTTCTTTTAGTCAAAGGGATGACTATTTCAAAGTTAATATTTTAGTTTTCAAGTATATGTGCAAACCGAGCACGTCGAACCCGCAATAGGGTTTTTATAATAGGCTCAAGTTTTTCATCTTTTAGCATGAGCAATTCCTTGTCCAACTCCGGATACATCTGAACAAAAAACAAGTGGTGTGAATAAATTTTAAAGGTGTCCAGTAAAAAAAAATATGTTAAATTATGAAATGATGTTGTAAAAGTTAAAAATACAAATTAAATATTTTTCATTATTTTATAGCAATATAAAAATTCATTAATTAAGAAGAATTTGAAGTATTTTTTAAACATTAATACATTATTTAGGTAATCAATCTTACTTTCAGGTCATTATTGGACGACAACCCAATGATTGTGGGTTCAATCACTAATCTCAATTTGTATTTTCTGCTTGGTGAAACAAAGATTGTTGAACTGAGGTACTCAATTCTGGAGTCTTTGAATTATATTTCTCTGTTTATGCTTCTATACAGGTAAAACTGTAGAAAACTTACTTCGCGCTTTGCAGCCATCTTCAAAGATTCACGACTACTTGTCACATCAAGAGTCATAGCACGCATCAGAATACGCCGAGCTTTCCACAGTATATCATCTCTCTCCCCTATTAAATACACAACATATGACTTATTAAAAAGACAAAAGAAAAAAAGTATGAAATAAAATATGTTATACTTACGTCTGGATATATCTCCCACTAGTGCACGTCTCTTAATTTTTTCCAGAGTCGCTAAAAGCCTTTGTCGTTCTTGTAGAATCCTTTTTGCCTCTTCATGGTTTCTATCAACATTTCTATCTACCTTCTCCAGTAACGTCAGAAGTCTATTGGAATAAAAAATATTTTAAAATATTCATATTATAAAATATAAAAAAAAAATACACAAAAGCAAATAATTAATCACTTGAAAGAAATATAAATATATATTTGGTTTCATCAGCATCACATTTATTTGTTAACAATATTATTCTTTGCTATTTCTATTTTTGTCACTAATTAATTTTATTTACTTAAAATTTAGTCTTGAGCAATAATAATAAAAAAAATATTATTATTAATGCCAAATTGGAATATATAAGTGATGATAAAGAAATTTAGTAAGAAGTACATCATAGTTGTAAACAATAGCTTAATAATGAGCAAAATTGTAAAGAAATAAATAAAAAACTTTGTTTTATATTAAATATTTTAATTGTAATTTGTGTAAGTGAATAAAAATTATATTATTACTATAGACAATAGTTTTAATCTACTACGCAATCAAGTTAGTATGTATGAGTGGTAGCATATAGAAAAATAAGTTTTGCAAATACTTTTCTAACGACTGCGAGAGAATAGATCATTATTATAAGTTTATTAATAGGCGATCTCTTGAAGCAATAAGGCGGGGATAATATAGCTATGAAATATGAGTATTGAGTAATTAAAGAATAGGTCACTTTAACTAGTCAAGTAACATAATGTAAGGTTTTAAGCTAATTAATATGCAAATTAAAAATATCGAAATGGCTGTTTATATCCGCCATTTTATGATTAAATTTGTAATAAATTTCATGTAAATTTTGAAAATTCAGAAGATGTAATTAATCAAGTAATTATAATATGCGAACTATATAATAAAAATAAAATGTTACAAACAAGTCATCTAGATCTTCCAAATTCACTAGAAAAAGGAATCCTAGATTTTTATATTGGGTGCAGTTATCACTAAAAGACAATAAAATCTAAATTATGGCAAAAAAAATTAACAATTAACTAACAATCAAAGTAACTATCAGTAATATATAAAATAACAAACAAAAAATTCGTACCTTTCTTTGGGATCTTTGGGGGTGACAATTATTTTAGGGTTTTCATTCCGACAACGAAATTCATTCGCTTTTGCATCCGCCGTGGTGGATGAAATAGTATCCATTGTTCAAATTATTCTGAGATCAAATAACAGATACAACTTTTAATAGGCGTATGCTTTTCTATATTGAACGAGACGAGGAGTTTAAGATTAATAAAAGAGTTACAAACTAGAAAATAAAAATATTCAGGCCGTTTTCCATATTATCAAAACAGCGTTTATAGCATTCATAGTATGACTTGACTAGTGCCTACAGTACTGACGGGTTGGAGCGTTAGCATCGTGAGCATTGACATTATTTCGACGTTCCACGTCAATGTCACTATTGTCACTTTACTCGTTTACGAAAAATGCTTAAAATACAAGCATTTTACCATTTTCATCGGCTAAACATCTGCATCATGTTCATATCAAAAAGTACTCCATTCGGCTATGTTTAACTTGTTGAATTCGTAAGCACACTCACAAGGTTTGTATTCCAAGCTTTTTTCGCTATCGAGGAGAATGACGATAGTGACATAGACGTGGAACGTCAAAATAATGTCAATGCTTACGAAGCTAACGCTCCGTCACGTCAGTACTGTAAGCACTAGTCAAGTCACATGTCACACGAATTTTACCGCATCTGTGTTACGCTATGTACGCTGTTTTGATAATTCGGAAAACGACCATACATATTAGGCCGTGCTTACAGTACGAACGTCCGAATTATTAATATAGCTGACAGGCCGCTAGGCGCGGCCACTAAATCGGACTCCACGTTAGTAGTTGAAACGACGTTTCTAATGTGTTGACAATTGGGAAAACGGCCCTATTTAACATCGATAAATTAAATCGATTCAATAAATCGGATGACACATTAATTTATTATAATTAATCTATTAGACATAAACATTATCTTATCGCTGCAAATAATTTTTTTTCTTTTTTCATAAAAGCTATGCTTATATTACTATTTATAGAATGTCAATTGAAAAATTTTAAAAATTTAAACTGAACTAGTTAACAATATAATGGTCACACTTATTTTAAAATGTTTTAGACCGTTTTCCGAATTGTGCATACAGCGTTCGTAGCATACAAGAGTGTGGTAAAATTTGTGCGACGATGACGTAACATGTGACTTGACTAGTGCTTACAGTACTGAAGGCCCGACACGTTAGCAACGTGAGCATTGATATCATTTTGACGTTTCACGTCAATGTCACTATCATCATTTTCCTCGATTGCAAAAAATGCTTGAAATACAAGCATTTTACCATCTTAACACCAAATACTCCACTCGTGTTTATATCAAAAATACTCTTTTCGGTTATGTTTATCTTTTTGAATCCGTAAGCAAACTTAAAGGTAAGCCAAATTATTAATACTGCTAACAGTCATTAGCTCGTTTCGATTTACCAAGATGACAATTTTTAGTTTAAATCTTACTTAAATTTTATACATTTAATATTAGTTTATTTATATTTTGTTTTCCGAATTGTCAAAACAGTAAAAATGACGTTTCAACTGCTCAAGTAGGGCCCGATTTAGTGCTCGCACCAACTTCTGTCAGCTGTATTAATAATTCGGACCCCTTGTCAATGTGCTTACGAACTCAACAAATTAAACATAACCGTACAGAGCATTTTTTTTATACAAACAGGAGTGGAGTATGTAGTGTAGCCAATGAAGATAGTAAAATGCTTGTATTTTAAGCATTTTTCGCAATCGAGAAAAATGAGGATAGTGACATTGACGTGGAACGTCAAAATAACGTCAATGCTCACGATGCTACGCTCCAATCCTTCTAAGTTACGCGAATTTTACCGCACTCTGTGGTACGCTATGATCTCTGTTTTGACATTCCGGACAACGGCCGTAGTTGTAACTTTTATTAATTAATACTAAACGCTAACATAATATTTTTTATAAATTTTGAATTAATAATTCTAAAAGTTCTAAATAATACAAAATATTTTAATATTGTAGATATAAAGTATGTTAAAGCATTTCAAATTTAGCAAATCGATTGTAGCGGAAATATTCTCACAGTACCAACATAACAAAGTGAATTAGGTAAACAACGTTTTTCAATTTTGTCAGTCCACTTGTAACGATCGAAGAGCGGTGAACATCGAGGAGAGGTCGTGGAGGAATTTACCATCTTTGCCACCATCGCCGTTCGCCAATTACACCATGGCTGATACCGAAAAGGCGCCGCAGCCGCAGCCCCAACAGCAGCAGCAACCTGAACAACAACCCCAACCCCAGCAAGCAAAGGCAGCTAAACAAAAGCAGGTCATTGGTAAGTGCCGCCGCTACGCCATCTTAGTTTAGCGTGTCCCGGTATTTTGAGAGCACATGGTTTTCGAATGTTTTATTTGGTCGCAAATTTATGCGAAAATAAGTTTTTGCTTAATATTTAACAAAGTTAATATATATTATTTATAATATTATTAGAATTAAAGCAAACTTAGTGAGTATTATCGATCGTTTTTGACCCCCGGCTTGTCTCCTATTAAACGCATTACTAAAGCGAAATTATCGACATGCGTTTCTGTATAATCGCAATTACGCTATAAGGCAAAATATAGACTTAGAAGTATGTTGTTATTTTTAACGTTTGATTGACAATGCTGGCGCGCTATGCCTGAATTTGTTACAAATAGGTGTTCGAAATCATTGCACCACCTATTCAGTGCATACCGCCATTTTATATTCTTTGTCGTAAGTATTATAAATGTACGTACTGTTGGATTATATTATTTTTGTATCTATTGTTTATGTATTATTAATAATTTAATAGTTGTATAGCTGATATAACATTGTTTGGTAGTCGAAAACAAATGCATTTATTAACTTTTGTCTCACAAACACCGATAGTCGTCTTAATTTTTTTTCTTTTAAATTAATTTAATAAAAAGAACTTAGTTATAATTATCTTGGTTTACAGCTGAGAAGGTTTCGGGCACTGTTAAATGGTTTAACGTCAAGAGTGGATATGGTTTCATCAATAGGTAAGTTATTATGTTACTAAAATAAAGCTATTGTTAGTTGTATATTTGGAAAGCCTTAAACGATTTAATGAACGGTCTCAACAGGAATGACACAAAGGAGGATGTATTTGTACATCAAACTGCAATCGCCCGTAACAACCCACGCAAGGCTGTGCGCTCGGTCGGCGACGGCGAGGCGGTGGAGTTCGCCGTGGTGGCCGGCGAGAAAGGTTATGAAGCTGCCGGAGTGACCGGCCCCGGCGGTGAGCCTGTAAAAGGCTCCCCCTACGCTGCCGATAAGCGTCGCGGCTTCCCACGCCAATACTACCCTCGGCCAGGAGCCGGACGTGGCGGCGAGGGTGCTCCACGCAGAGGTGGCATGGGACGTCGCGGTCCCCCGCCCAGCCAGGGGGGGGCGCAGGGAGACGAGGTGCAGGAAGGAGCCGGAGGACCACCACAGCGTAGGTCAGTTGACTCGCCTGGTAATCATACCAACACCTTTAACTTCATAAAGATCCCACGATTAGTTGGATAGGCAGAGAGAAGCTAGTAATAAGACTACTTACACACTTGCCCAATTATCGAGATATTTTTTATTAAGTGGTGGAACTCCGTGCTGCATACTGCCTTGTTATGGATTGAAATAATATTAAATAAATGTTGATATTACTGTTGTAGCTACTTCCGCCGCAATTTCCGTGGTGGACGTCGAGGCGGAGCATCCCGGCCTATGTACCGTGGTGGATACAGGTATGTCCGTCTCCGCAACAACGCACAGGGACCAGGCCAGGGTCAGGGACAGGGGCAGCAAGGTCAAGGGCAGAATCCGCGCCAGAATGGCCAGGGTGAAGGTGAAGCTCCGGCCCCCGCTCCTGTGGCGCCAGCACAGCCGAAAGCAAAAGCTAAGCCTGCAAGCACCACTATTGAGACCACCACCAATGAGAGCCAGGCCTAGATGGTCGGCACTGTGGCACGCCCCTAGTAGTACACGTCGATTCCAGCCGTGCCACATGCTATCACAACTTACTGTCTGTCTATTCAACTAAAGAGTGTTATGATCAGATCATTGTACACCAATTTTATGTGTAGAGGTAGCTAAGTCGACCGGGGTGTCGCGAGTGGAACTGCATAGTATCATGGATCAGAGATGTGATATTTTTATTATTTTATAATATGTTGTATACCATTTGGCCGCCGGGCGGCGAGCGATAGTATCCAATTATTTTTTACTATTTAATAAATATTATAGGTCGCCGTGCGAAACTGCCTCTAAGAAATTGCATGTTTTAAAATTTAAAAAGGTTTTTGATGATTATTGGGTATACATGTAAAATTATAAAATGTCCTCTTAAGTGAGATGTTGTGCAATTTTAAATTATAATATTTATGTATATGTATTGAGAAATGATATGCAGGTTCCGAGGCCCCAAGAGAATCTTATATTTTAAAGTCATGTGAATTTATTTTTATCAACTTCTACAACTTTTTTTATTTGTGCGTCGTTTTAACCAAAATTTTAGTTTTACTTGTAACTTTAACACTCAGAGAAATAAACTTCCTTTTACCTGTGTGAAAATGATTTTATTTATTTAATAACTCTTTTATTAAACCCGATTTGTTTTGAGATACAATTTTTCGAACAATTGTGATAGAATAATGTTTCAAACAATTGAGATATGTGAAATAAAACGAAAATCTCCAAACATTTAAATCTTTGTAATTGTCATATAATGAAATGCTGATTGCTTACATGTTTTTTGTAATTTTATGTAAGAAGATGATTATTATAGAACAGATGGTCATAAATTCTTGGATTGTGTAGTAATATTTAAATATATAATTTTTAAGTTGATTAAATAGAAAATAGTTTTTAAAGTAAATGATTGGTCAATTATTTTGTCATAAGTTATTTCTACCAAAAAGAAATAAGGTCCAATACCTCATCTCAAGTATTTAATGGCAAATGCTTAGTAGATATTAGTACCAAATATATACTTACAGCAACCTCTCAATTAAAATTTAACTCTTAAACATTTGGTTTAAAATAGAAAAATATTTAAATATACTTTAATATTTCCGACATCTTCAGAAATATAAAATTTTTGAACGACTTTTATGGGATTGAATGTCGGGGAACTGAATTTAAATGATATTAATGAATTTAAATTATAATTTATTTAAATGTTATATATTAGTATTTTTTTAAAATGATTATACTTTTTCCTCTTTTGTTCATGTTTCAATATTTCTTTTGAAGATGTCTGTTTTTTATCACTTGCTGCTACAGTTTAGTGTATGTACCCACTACATACATTTTTGAGGGAAGGGTCTTCATTCAGATCAAATGATTGAGGCGGTGGTTGCAATGCAAAACTTATAGCAAATGAAAATGCATTTTAACTGGACTATATTATCAATTATATACTTTGTAGGAATAGTGAAAGCAAATTGAATTAATTAGTCTTAAATATAGTTATGCATATTTGTAAAGTGGATCAAATGTCAATGGAAACTTACAAGTTGCGGGAGACGATTTAAGAAGATTCTAGATTTTTTTAACACTAATATCCAAATATAATTGTAAATGTCTAGGCAGTACGATTGAAGTAGGTAACTTTAATAAAATACAAAAATCCTTAATTTTTCAAAATACTAATTCGAGTTTTTGTAATAGAGGTAAAATAATATACAATACCTAGTTTAGTTTTTTTGGGAACATAAAATTAAAATTGTTAATCTATCATATTTAGTGACTGGACAATTAGCTTCACGCTGTATCCCGCACAAGGCAGGGTAGGCAGAGGGAACCCGGGAACCTAGTGTTAAGACACTGTTCTCCACTTTCCGCCGAATTTAATTAATTTTATTTAATTAAAGGAACTACAGTATAAAGCAGTGGAATCGTGATGCAAGCTTACTAAAGCAGATCAGTGTTTTCTCCAAGATATTTAAAAAGGTCTGTATTAAAGCTTAATCTGTTTATAAGAAATAAAATTATAAATTGAATATAAAATAGGTACTACCGGTTACATAATATCTAGAACAACTGGTAGATCCGAAATGTTGAGTGTAGAACTAAAAGTATATAATAAATTAATTAATGTAGATCTTGAAATTGCAAATATTTTTGAGAATTATTTTGCAGAAATACTGACTGAAGTACATAACTTCTTCCTTAAAGTCATCTCCATCAGGTGCTGTTCAATAATTGCAAAGTAACACTGAATAATATACCACTAATTTTACGTTTGTACATGTAACACCAGAGGAAATTATTAAATCTTTAATAATAATTAATCAAAAAAGAAACTGGTGATCTATGGGGTATATCTGTTAATTTACTGAGCTCTACTATAACACACATTGCACCTCACTTACCATTGATATTTTAATAAATGTGTTGACAAAGGTATTTTCCCAACCTCATGAAGAACAGTAAAGTAGTACCATTGCTTAAGAACGGAGAAAATAGTGATCCTAGCATAGATAGACTTATATCTGTATTGCTGTCGTTGAGTAAATATTTTGAAAAGAATATTAATCAATTATCTATGTATTTGAATAAACATAGTATTTTAAATAATGCACAGTATGATTTTACTACTACTTTCAGATTTACAACAGTTGCGGGAGTTGTCTCCCTTAATTACATTATATCGTTTGGGAAAACTCGCAAAATGTGGTCGGAGTTTTTTGTTATCTCAGTTATTACGTAAACTTCGCCATTATGGAGTCGAGGCAGTGCTCGTAATCTTATTGCTTCGTACCTAAGTTAATGCCGGCGTTATGGGGGCGCGCGGTTGGGGTGACGGCCCGGGGCGCTGAGGTCTGGGGCCTCGGCCTTCTGCCTTCCGCGCGGTGTACCCTCAATACTGTTCTCTATGTGCCGTATTCACAGTTCACAGTTAGACTGTAAATACGGGACTTACGTCTGAGAATTGAGAATTCTTAGATATAAGTCCGTGTTTAAGTCCACGTTTTCATTGACTTAATGAATATGAATAAGTCAATGAAAACGTGGTCGGACGACGGACCTATGCTCTGTGTTGGTGTGTGACTCTGGGCTTTACGCTCTGCTCTGTGTTCTACACTACACATATCGTTAAAGTCGGTCGCCGACCACCCTGCGCTTGCGCTTATGTTTTATGATTGGTGAGATGCTTTTACCACCAACCTTACACGCACAGTACGTGGTGGGGTGGGGATAACGAAACGTCCGTTATGTCCTACGCTCGTGCTCGAGCGTGGCGCAAGGTTGCTGATTTGTATACTTGGTATCTCGACTCGAGCGTCGCTCGATCACACATCGAGAAAACCATCCACAATATTTTGACTGCTACAGAGTGTACGTTGTACGTGCACGAATTCTTTTTCTTACTGACTTTCTAATATCATTCTTCAAATATCCCAAATCCTTTATTCCTATATATTTTTTCAGGATTGTGCATTCTCCCACCATTTTCTTCGCGGTCGTTGCCATTTTTTAGAAGTACTAGTAATAGGTTAACTACAATTGCAGGTTTTTTCTATTGATATTACTTCTTTAAAAATGTCAGACCAAAGGATTAAAAAGAAACGTAAGCGTGAACAGGACAAATTTCGTGTTTATTATGAGAGTATGAGAGATATGAGATAGACAGACTTCGAGCAACATCGGAGTACTTTGTATCTAGTCTGATAATAATAAATATACATCACTCTATTCGTTTTTTTTCATCCGCCTCCCAAATCTGAACATAAACTACGTTCACATTGGTTTAGCAAAAAATAAATACTGTATATTGATTTCCTTAAGTGGGCGCCTAAATATTTTTGCCCGGGGTGTCAGTAACCCTAACGCCGCTGCTGACCTAAGTAATAGGATTCAGCGCGTTACTTTAAATAATGTAAAGTGTTCTGATAGCTTTCTGCGAATGGGTGTCCCACAAGGATCGATTCTAGGGCCTCTTTTGTTTTTAAGTTATAGAAACGACGTACCCTTTTGCGTTTGGCGGAAAGTGTTTCCGCTAAATTTGGGGCATTAGTTGTTGAGTGGCAGGACTCAACACCGCTTATGGCCTTGTTACCAGAGCGAAGAAATGAATATATTAAATACTTTATTTACTCGAGTGGGGATCGAACCCATAACCTGTCGGTTACAGTCATATTTGTGTCGCTGCGTCACGACAGGTCTCAAACTACACTACTGTCAATGTATTAAAATAGAAATGGAATGACTATACAGCGCCTTGTTGGCGTTTGGAGTATCTTAACACTAGGTTTCTAAGGTCCCTCTGCCCCTAGGTGAATCCAACGATACCTCGATTATGTAAATGCGTTCAGTGGTTCTGGATACGAGACACGAGGTAATTAAGAATATTTTATTTTGAAGAAGTCTGAATAGTAATAGAATTTAAATGATTATGTCTGGGCTAATTTTTGAACATCCAAAAAAATCCCGTATAATTTATATGGGAAATTGAAAATGAAGATGTGACACCATTAAATATTAATATTAAGAGCTCAAACATTATCAGATTTTTTGTCATTTTACATGCTATTTTCGTAGTATTTAAAGAAAAAAAAATACTTTTTTTAGGCTTCACTATGTTCACACAACAGACAAACAAATACATCATATTTTCCATGCGCTGTTTGACGTTCAATTCATCTCTTTTGCCGCGTCGTTCTTTAGGCGTAATTATTCAACGCCATAAGTATAAGGATAATAAGAGTGTTGTAAACTATTAGCATAGAAGCAAAGGTTAGTCTTCTTTTTGTTTTTGCTGTAATCATAATTTAAGTACAGTTATAACACACATAAGTATACATAAGTTTTACAGTGTTTATTAAGTTTGTTTTACATGAATACAGTGAACAATAGCTCCTTAACTATTACTACAGTTCGGGCGTTAAAAAGGTAGGAACTATTATTATAAATCAGAATCTAAACGACAAAAGTCACTAAATCAGTAGGTAAACGTCACCGAGAAGATATTAAAAATCGAAAATACTAATTTACAAAATAAGAAAATGAAATAAAAAAGAACCATTTAATGTTTGTACTGCATATATTTGGATTCTGTTTAAAGTGTTGAATGCTCGCAAGAAACTTGTAGATACAGTCTTCATGAACCTATTATGATTGTATATGCATTGTGTAAGCAGTTAAAGCTCAAAAATCATGTATTTCGTCCTTTTCAAAAGATCTAACAAAAGTATGCGACAGCATATGTCTTATGTTCTAAGGATAACCCATAGAAATCAATTTTATGTCTCATAAAAATTTCAAATTAATTAAGGAGTACCTAATCATTAAGGACTACTCACTAAATTGGAAAGAGCTAATTGCTGTGATGTGCTGTAGAATACGTAAAAAAATAATAATTTCAAAAAATTAAGATCGAAGTTGGAAGTTTTTACCCTAAAGAGTGTTGTTGATGGAATGACGATGGAAGTTTCTACCCTAAAGAGTGTATGTTATGTTCTCATATAATCGATCTTGTCTTGATATATCATTACTTGGGGAGGCATAGAGAAAACTAAAATGCTCTGTTTAGAGCGCGTTCAAAGATCTTTACTGGAAATTGTGTTGTATAAGCCCCAAATATTTCTGACTACTGACATATACCCCATAAGTAGTATTCTTTCAGTGAGAAAAGTATTTTTACTGCACACAATTCGACGCAAGCCCTCGTAGACATCCTTCATAAAGAATTATTCAACAACAAACGTAGGTTTATTAAGTTGACGTAAGTAAGCAGCATAAGAGATATTCATAATATCTCTCTCCAAACATATATCACATTATGAGAAACACATACACTCACAAGCATACACAAAATTTTATTTTAATTTATTGTATTATCTTTCTGTTTTTTTTGTTTAAAGCTAATAGTTTTAAGTAAACAGTATTTAACATAATAAGTTGTGTAACATCTGCATTGGAATTACTTGACGATTGTCGGTGGGTTACAAAACAGTGGAACTAAAAACAAAAATTTCAAATAGTTTTTTCGACAAACTGAACAACAAATATATAAATAGTTATTAAGATTTTCAATTTTGTCTGTTCTGTTCTTAGTTTATGGCATTCCGAACGTGCCAGTTGGTGATTAGTATTCAACTGGCACGTTCGGAACACCCCAATTTAAGAACAGAACAGATAAAATTGAACAACTCAGTAATATTTTATATATTTTTTGTTCTGTGTCTATAAGAATGGTTGTAAACCAAGATTTTTTTTCTTATGAGTTTGCACCTTATGTAACAAACAATGTTAGTTAGCTTATAATATATGTTCTTCTAGATAAAGCTTATTTAGATAAAGCGTGACATTAGATAAAATAAAAAAAATACTGTTATATTAAATGGCTTAAGAGTCTGTGGCATCCAAACCTTTTCTTTTTTTATTTAAATAATGAAAACTATATTTATTTTTGACATACTTCTTATGGTAGTGTAAACAGTTTTTGGAGGTCCATGTCGACCTTAAGTTAACTGCCAAAATAACCATAATTTAAATTTCGTATCATTTATGTGTTTACCAGTACCCAACAATTTAGTTTGCGCAGATAAACTTTTAGGTTTTATATTGTAACAAAGGGTTGTCTACCACAGGTTCTTCCTCTCTTTTGTCTTTTATATTGTAGCGATCGTCTCCTAGCATCGTATTAAGCATAGTAAGCTACTTTGATTTTATTCTCATTATTTCAATCTTACTGGTTAGACAGTCAGTTAGGACTTCGTACTTTTTACTTTGACTTATTAATATTTCGTTGATATGTAGGTATATCGGCAACGAAATATTAGGAACATTTTAAAATATTTTATAGTAGGTAGGTACTTGTAGAAACCTTTTATAATATATAAGATCTTTAATGTTATATAAATAAAAGGACGAGATTATTTTAAAATAAGTTTATCTGAAATAGAAAGTTAACATATAGCGCAAGAATTGCGACAATTTTACAATACGCGTCGATTTCATAGTGAGAGGTCGTCACTTGCGCATTGGCACGATCACCGTCTCAGTCATCTGTAGATCTCCTTTTACAATTAATGTAATATTCAATACAATCTGCACTATGGTAAGTACTTTTTTTATCTTATTCATTAATTTATATATTTAACATAACTCGTTGAATATCACAGTGTAATAAAAAAATGAACGATCAATTAACATTTACATATAAAAAAAGAATTATTATATTTACTTATATTAATGCAATATGTTATTATTTTTTGATTTCATACCATTCTGGTTTAATTTTAAAAGAGATTGATACAGAGATAGAAATATATATTTTTGCTAATCTTTTGCACAAAGAATAGATGTATGGAGTTGGTCTATTTATTAAAACTATTTCGCTTTTAAGACTAAAAAAAAGTCGAATCGGCTAAACTAGTCTGTATTCGAATTGTTTACACTTTGCCAGTATGACAAATAAGTTTTATTGTATTCAATATTTTTAAAAGATTCTTTTAGAAATAAATACTATGTAGGTACAAGGTACTTATGTTAAGTAGACCTTAAGGTAAAGACGACGTCAGAAATCAGTATAATACTTTAACGGCCATGACCTGCTGTTGCATCAGAGATTGTCTTATGTGTTTTATTTTAATATATAAAAACTTTCTATAAACTTTATTATTAAGGACATTAAATTAGTACAAAAACATCAATTATATTCAATAGGTAATCAGCCACCAACTGGATTAGAATATTTGAAACCTGAAATTATTTAATCACTTAAGTCATATTTACAAATATTTTAACTTAGCTGATCTGATACCACACAATACTCAACAAAATAACAAGGACTGCTTGTGAGATCCGTATGCTTTCTTTTTTATGAAAAAGACAAGACTTCTGGCGGTGGTCTGTCAGTATATCGAGACTATTTTTCTTTAGATTGCTTAAAAAGGTACTACTTTCGGTTGACCGTTGAAATTTATTTAATGTGGAAAACGATATATTCTATAATTGAACATTATCTATATTACAAAAGGATATCATAATAAACTTATATATTTGTTGTTCCTTATACACTCGCAAATCTTCCTACACTTTTTAAACTTCAACTCCACTTCCACAAATTCGCATTCTGGATTACTGCGAATTTTTAATGCACTTATTTAAAGAAATTAATTATTTAAAGACTATTTTACGTATCTTGCAATATTTTGCAAGGTGATAAAGACGGAACGAACACGTTTCTGTGTGTTAATACTACTAAACAATTTAGTCACCAAATTACTTCTACTAACGGACTCTTAAGTAGAGCGCTTGTTTTATACCTATTACATTTTTGATTGCTTTAATATCACTGTTGTATAACACTGTAATTGATTTAGAAATTTATAAATTATCAGATGATCCTAATATTTAGAAAAATATATCAAAGTTTTCGTTGAATTGCATATTATCCAATCCCATATGAGTTTCATTATGAATGAAACAATTAAATATTTTTTAATTGTGTTAAGGTTTATTCTATAATAAAGTAGGTACCTAAGCAGATACTTTTGCAGAAATCTTATCAATGGATGTGAGAAGATTATTTAGGAATCAATATCAACGACTTGTAATTAACAAATGCTTATTACTTCCCGCCTCAGAGGCACTTTCATAAGGAATTTGTAGTTGAATTAAGCTGTCAACTGTTTTCTAAGTAATGCAAAAATGTACCTATCTAAATATCTGCTACCTACGTACTGATTAGATCTGCTAACAAATGTAACAAAGACATCTGGTTTATACCAGTTAAATGATAAAATATGATAGTGTAAGATAAATAAATGATGGGCTTTATCATACCCCTTTAATCATAGTTGACAAAATCATGGTGGCTCAAACATCGGCTATAATAATTTTAAATAACAATCACTCTCAAATTATTAAACAATAATAATAACAGAAGAAGATCCGAATGATACTTGTCATATGAACATACAAAACTACTTGAAATAAAACGGCTTATATTCACTCCTATTAATTACACAAATGTCCAGGTATTGTATTCTATATTTTTTCAACTTCACGATGTATAATGCACATGTCAGGGTACCCCGTTCCGTTTCCAATTTTCCGCCGAATCCGATTTGTTATGTTGAGTGACTGAAGTGTTTTTATTTGAAAACACAAAATATTTCACTTCTTCGAGTGGGGATCGAACTCATAACCTGTAGCTTTCAGTCACATGCTTGTACCCCTGCGCCATAACAGACTTGAAGCCTTGTTAGTTTTACTTATAGCTATAAATTTATAATATATTAAGAATTTAACCTAGCTCAAAACTTTTTTCTTTTTCTTTTTAAAGTTACATCCATTTAAACTATAAGCGGATCTGTTGTGATATACATACATATGTCTGTGGCTAAGTGTGCCTCCAGTGAGATATCTACTCTCAAAGTTTCTCTAGTCTAATGTCTCTATTGTAGTTTCTGAATATTATGCCTCCTTAGCCTCTTAATACAATCGTTCACAGTCAATTGGTGGGCTAGTTCGTTGGGGTGGCATAGTAACTTTTCTCTATATTTTACAGAAGAGGATCGGATCTCATCCTTCACAGAGATAGGTGCTGCATGATCTCATTGTTGGTGATATACCAGGGTACATTAGCTATTGATCTTAGTATTGTATTCTGGTGTCTCTGGATTACTATTATATTTGAGCCGCTTGCATTGCCCCATAATTCTATCCTGTACATAAATATTGATTTTATTACCAATTTGTAGAGTAAGAGCTTATTAGAGTTTTCCTAGAGTTTTCGCTAGCATTTAATAGAGGTTTCGATATTGTATGAATATTTCGTTTCTTTTAGCTCTAATGTGGTTTTTCCAGGCTAAGCGACAATTGAGATGTAGACCCGATATACTTAAAACACTTGCTGGTGGGTAATGCTTTGGCGCCAAGCTTCACTTGAGGGCAGTTTCCTTGGCGGAGGGCAAATGTTACCTGCACCGATTTAGCAGTTCTTGCTTTTATTTGCCATTTGCTCTGTTCAAATCTCTTGACATCAAGATGCCGACTTAGATCTCATCATAATTTTTTTTAGAAAGATATCGTTTTTAAACTGCGGTGTTTTCCAGCATGTACCCTGGGCTACTTAAACTACTCTAGCGCTAATAAACTACTCTAGCGCTGTATCGATATCCGTAGTAAATTTTAATTTAATATTCAGTTGCACCAAGTCCTCAAGATATTTCCGGAAATTACTCCAGCCTGTGTGCGAGTTACTCAGATGTAAGGGTCTCTCAAATTCAATGATGGTATAACTCAGAGTGAGTATTACAGGATGTCGATTTTGAGTAGGTTTCCAGAAATGCCATGAGTAATAACAAAATCTAACCGATCCGGTACCTTGCTGACATCAGTAGGCCAATATGTCGGTCGGGGACCAGACGCGATACACAGACCCGTCGGGTCAATGCACTTTTTGAGTTGTCTACCACTGGTAGTGATAAGTCTGGAGCCCCAGTGGGTATGCTTGGCGTTCCAGTCTCCTCCTGCGTTAACCTACTACCCAGCATAGCGAAATAGGCTGAGAACATTATTATGTTATGTGTCTATATTGAGTTTCGTGGGACAATAATCCGCTGTGGTGTCCATGTCAGTATTCTATTGTGGTTGCCTGAATGTGATAAGTCTTATACGCAGCTGGGAGATGCTGATTTATGGAGTCTTTTACCACTATTGCTGTTAGCCCATTTATGTTCCAGGAGGCTATTCAAAAGCCTATGTTGTAAGTTTCGACACAAGCGTTGTTATGAGTCCCATCAGGGTGCTCATTTGTTGTAAGAGTAAGTCAAATTTCTCAGCTTGTATGATAAGCATGTTGCGAACGAGATAATCTTGATGCGTGGTCGCTGTTTCGTCATTTGCCTGCTTTAGTGTATCAATGTGTGTTGTAACGTATCTGTTCTAGAATCACTTTCTCATGTGGATGGCTTGTGGTTTTACTGTTTGATGTTAGGACTAGTTTTTTATTCAATCTGTGAGTGCGGATGGTGATCCTTACATCACACCTCACAGCCTTCATAATTAGCTGGATGCGCTCCGTGGCACATTCAGGTATACTGCGGTCACATTTGGGACAGTCAGCAGTTTTCACACAGCAACAAAAATTCTTTGAGTGGCCATACTGCTGATACCTTTGGCATTGTATTATAGTGTTTCCTCTTTTCGGATTTTCTACGGTTACAGACTGGTGGTAGATATATTTAATGTCCTTTGTGGGTTTGTTGTTGTCACTTGGCACAAGATTGACAAAGAAAGTTGTAGTAGGTTTTTTCTATTTCAACCTTTATTTCTTGATGGGGTGTTGAATGGTGGAGGTTCTTAATTACAATTTTAGATGGTCTCCGGTTCTTCCGTACTAGGCTGATTCACTCTTTGTATATTTCAATAGTTGGGCAATTTATTATGAGTTGACTTCTATTGATATTTTATATGTGATTTCATTCAAATCAGGTATGGATTGAAATAGTTTTTTTTAAATTATTCATTTTCCAATCCATAGAAGAAGATGGGTGGAGGTCTGCTAGGTTTCTTTTCCTTGGTGATGTTATTTGAGTCTTTAGTGAGGTCTGTTGGTAGATTGCTATACCTGTGAGTCGTTTTAATTTTATCTGGTGATGGTATGGTTGATATTTTTTCCATTTATTACTTCTATTGATCGGAATATTTTTCCACTGGGGAGGTATGTTAGTAATTGGTGCACTCCCAATTGATGAACTCCTCTTCCTACCCAAGAATAGACCTGGTGATGTGGTGGTGGTAATGCAATTGTTGTATGAGCTTTTGTTAACCAGTAGCATCTCATCTCATCATCAACCTCTGGGAGGTCGTCATACTTTATACGTGCCCTTCAGATATCGTAGATTCTGTATTTTTGAACCGAGGCCTCCGCTTCTCTCTTTTACCACTCACTTTTACATAAATCTTTTTTGCCATTCTTTTATCACTAATCCGCTTGACGTGTCCAAACCACCAGAGCACGTCCTTTTTCATTCATTGTAGCTATCTGGGCTATATTTGATTTTAAAGACTTATATTGAAATTTAATACTTATTTATATATTTTAAATTATATTGAAATATTTTTCAATATAATCTCCCTGCATTTCTAACACTTATTGTAGAGGCTTTTAACCCTTTTACTAGGTTAAAAGCCAAAAATATTCACCGTCTTTGTCTTCGAAATGGTCGTTGACGACCGCCTTCATTTCCTCGATAATCGAAAATCTCGTCGGAGATATTTTTTCAAATTTGGAAAGAGGAAGCAGTCGCTGGGGGCTGCGGACTGTAGGGTGTTCAGTTCAGTTTGCCTTTTCGTTTCTCCACAACCACTTGACCGCCGTTAGTTGTAGTATTTTTGGGAAGGTAGTCAATGAATAAATTCCTTCACAGACCCAAAAATCGTGACCATGAAATTGAACGCCAATTTAACTTTAACTTTTCGACAATAGGATCTTAGAAAACGGTGGAGAATATTCTATTTCACAATTTATAAAAGTTTGTGTGTTAAAGATTATTACCAAATTAACGGTTTTACAAATGATGATACGCCTTACTCTCTCCAAGCTATTTCAATGTATCATTATCACTTATAAAACTAAGATATAAACTTTTCATTTAAAGAAAAAAAGGTATGTCCCGCTGAGTTTCTCGCCGGTTCTTCTCAGGTCTAAGACGGTAACTTAAGTTATTTGGTGGTAAATTGTCTAACGTTCAAAAAATGGAGCTTGTAACTTCTCATTTTGAATAAAAATATTTGAATTTCATCAACGATGACAAGGAGAGAAAAATCTTCTTCAGTACTATCGCCAAAGATGTCGAACACCCGCGAAGTTGCGACTCCACGCTTGTTATCTAGCGGCGTGAGCATTCTCGGCATGATTATGCAAAATATCGTAGATCCCTGCCATATCTTCGTTCGCAATCATCAAGAAAAAGTTTCTTTACATTTCCGATTTTTCATCAGTAACGGCGGTATTCGGGCGTCTCGAATTGATCATCTTCGAGCAACTCTCAGCCATGATTGAATTCTCAGCTCTAACGTTTTACGGTGGCAAATGAAGATACAGACTCCCCATAAAATGCTGAGGTCTCTTCAAATATTTTCATCGTCGTTTTCTTCTTTGTGAGAAATTTTATGAGTTCTCGACACTCAATTTTGTACAAAGCGAGGTAAACTTTCATATTATGATATTGTTTTTGGTTCAATTTCTCAAAGTATAATGATGATGACGCAAAATTTGTCCATGGGGGTACTCGCAAGGAGTGCTAGGTAACGCAAGTTAGTAGTGTACTGTAGGCTCAAAACTTTTCAGCCCAACCTCGTACAATACATGTACGTTACAGGACATTTAAGAAACAGCCGGTGATAGTATTATTTACATGTACCTATAATCAAATACTTCCCCAAGTTACTTACACATTATGACGTACTTAGTACGGCATAATGCAGTTTGCTTTTAATTTCTGGCGAAGTTTTAGCAATTCGCACATCCGGGTTGTTTTTAACAAATAATTTGATTTCATTTCGAAGCTATTATTCTAGATCTACCTGGACTTCGATTGAATGACAGACAATTTCTCGTTGTTTTGTTATATACAGTTTACAGATGCTGAATTAGATATTTAAGACATATTCATCATCTTCTTGTTCAATTCACTTTGCTACGATTTTTTTATTGTCTCATAAAGTTTAATTAGTCATATCACCGAACTATACTTTCACCAAAAAATAATGTCTTTTATGCTTAAGGCGTCATTTACATAGGCATATTCGTTACGTTATAAATTCACTGGTCTCATAGGTTTCCACATCACATGTACTAGACCTTGAATAACGTTTTTTCGTTTCCACATAATATGTACTAGACCTTGAATATCTACGTCACCGGAAAACACTCACGCTGTACCACTGTCATAAAGATGCCATTTTCATATTCTTTAGTTTACTGTAAGTAAGTTAGCCTTTTACAGTTCCGCATCAAATGTTGCAGACCCTGGACTTCTATATCTCGCTCGCTTAACTGGCCATGTCTATGACTTATAACGATATAAATTATTGTTTTGCTATTGCTAAAGTGACCATACGTTTAACAGCTTAAAACGGGGTATTTCTTTTAATTAGCAATTTTTTATTGTTTTAAATACGGATGTTTACGTTAAAGGCAACGTTTGGGCTGGTTTCTTTTGTGCAGATGGGTCTAGCAAAATTACTGGGTCTTTCGTTTTCACATAATTAGAAGTTCATTTACCAGTTACCAGTCAAATTTCAATTCAATTTAAATTTATTTTTATTCGAAAGAACAAGTTTTTGTGCCAAGTTGTAAAATCGGTGCCATTTTCAAGGACACCGGGACACAAGCAAGAAACGGTACAGTACCACTCAAAACGGAACTTTTGGTCACATTAGTCGTGCGCCTATACCTATATAGATTATAACCTATGTTTGTATTTTCTTGCAGACGATATATCGTGTACAATTTTTATTATATAATTAGAATATCAGGTTTATAAAGACTAGGGATTATGTTTTATATTTTTATTATTATAATTATTCCTGTTAAGTTAATACAGAAAATAAAAATCAAAAAAATGATCTATTTACATACAAAAACATTGTTACATACAAAAACTTTGCACAGGCACCTATAAAAAATAATCGAAAGATTAATAGTGAAGCAGGGTAGGCAGAGGGAACTTAGGAACCTATTGTTAAGACACTCCGTTCCACTTGTGTTCCCCACTTTCCGTCGAATTTGAGGCATTGCATGTTAAGTGGCGGAACTCAACGCTGCGCTTGTTTGCCTTGTAAATTAATATTTAAATTGAAAATATTAAATATTCCGTTTCCTCGAGTGGGGATCGAACCTATAACCTGTCGGTTACAGTCACACGCTTGTGCTGGTGCGCCACGACAGGCCACAAAAGATATTTTATTCGAATTTATTTTACTCTTTGAGATTTTTTATTAAATACATTTTTAGGTGTATAATATCTTCCTGAATATTTAATTTACACGACGCGACGCTTAGTGTAGTAAGCAAATGCTTAACTAATTTAAACGATAATATTTAATTTCAACAAATGACTTCAGCAGAATTTATAAATATGCTTATTCGTGTTTGTAAATCCACCGTAAAAATGTGTGCATAATTTTTTTTTTTTACTAAAATAACTATTAAACACATTACCCTCCATTGCTTCGCGCCTACATCTGTCTACCTAAGAAAATCAATTGTCACGTAAGAAGCGTTCCTAGTTATTAGTCTTTTCACCCTACGAGTTATATTCACCTATATAATATCACCCATATAATATTATTTTCCCTCAAATTATTTCACAGTTTATGTTTACCTGTATATAAAATAAATAAACTAAGAGGTACCAACTACTGATTAAAACCTTAGTAATATAATTGGCATTATTAAAAAATGTATTAAGTATAAGAGTTTAGTGTATTTTTTCTACGTAGTTGTTAGTTTCAGTTTTAGATGTTATGACAGTTAAGAAATAGTATTTATAAGTTTCGCAAACAATCATATACTTTACAAGTAAAAAGATGGAAGATAACTTATTACTTGTATAAAGTATTAGGATGTAATAAAGTAAAAATAATCCATTGATATTTTCACGAATATATAATAATAATGTCTGTGAATAAATATTTTCATCTTATAGAAAAATATTTATTCAGTGTAGCTTATTAAAAAATATTATTAAAATATAGAGAATATGGGAGCTTACAAAATAATATTTCTATGTTCACAGTCCTCGCCGCAAGGAAAGGATAATGTTAATCAATCATATGAATATAGTTATAAAAAAAATTTTCGTACTGCCTTGCCGCAATTTTTGGCAGTAAGTGTGAAGAACCTTTTACTGTTAAGTAAGTATTACTTTTTACAATACAAAGAAAAAACAACGAATGTTAGTAGTATTTACATGTTATACTTATACTTAGTCTGGCCATAAGTACTGTTACAATTAAAAATAAACAACAGTTTATTTCCGAATTTTGACTGTCAGTCTTATTTTTTAATTTAATTTATTTCTTTAAGTTATGTTTTATATTATTGTATTTATTTATATAAGTAGTAGTTTGTTACAAAGTTAATACAAATTCAAGCTACAATCAAAAACTCGTTTGAATTTTACCGTACAACAGTTTCGTCAAACATATATATGAATAAAAATGTATTACAAATATAAATATCATATTCACCCGCAATAAGTAAATACATACATCAACAAGTATACAAGTTAAATAGCTGATAAGTAAAAAGGAGGGTACATTTACGTTTAGATGTTGTACATTAAGTACTTCGAGTGTATTAACATACACAGGTTGATTTACATATAAAATTCTTATATTATTTATTTTTCATTATATGATTGTTCATTGTTTTTGCTTGTTTACTCGCTAATATATTGTCAAACGTTTTGTGATATTAAAATGACTGGCACTGCCCTAAATTTGCCATCAAGAATTTTCTTACAAAACGTAAGTCAGTTTCAGTTGTATACCTACAGTTCTGATATTGATAATTGAAAGTTTAAAGGACTGTATTGCAATATAGTAATAGGCTTTATATGTTTTTTATTAATTTATTAAACTAACATACTGTAGTAGTAATAAATAGGAAGTACTTTAAAAAAATGTTTTTAATTTTTTATTTTTAAAATTTTTTTTAATATTTATGGCTTAATATCTATAGTTCATGCTTTTTAAAGTTATTTAAAATTCATTGCGGGACCATATTTAGGCATATCTATTAACCAAAATATTCTACTGAAGAAATTTGAACATTTCTTTTTTATCTTTTTTAGCTACATACCGTTCCCTGCAAATATTCCCCGCAAGGTTCCTGGATACCTAGTATTAAGACACTCCGTTGTCATTAAGACACTTCCGTTTCCCACTGGGAAGCCTGGACGTATAGCGTGTTGAGTGGTAAAACTCAACATCCCGTTTTGCCTCGTCTTACCAGAGAACGAAAAATCAATATATATATATATATATATATATATATATATATATAATTCATTTTTTCGATTGGAAATCCGACCCAATATCAGTCGCCTCTACACTCGCTCAACAAATATTAAAATTTCTTGTAATCTTGAAAACTTATATTAAAACAATTTTGATTTGTATAGTATTTGTAAAATGGTTTTATAGTCCAAAGTTTTTATATCGTAAAATTAATTTTCAAAATAAAAATGGCTTAAAATTAAACAAAAAATATTTGCATGTGTAAAAAATAATATTTATCTACGTTTGTCTGTTATTAGGTTATGGAATGACTCTCGGCTTCACTACAATACTAATACCAGCCGTAAAAGAACCAATGGAGGGAGAAGTTCTACATTTAGGAAATTCGGAAATATCTTGGATAAGTAAGTATTTCTCAATTAGTTCGTTCGCTCATAACGACACAAATAACATAAGTAATCACATCATATCTTCGGTTACTTGTGGTCAACCTTGGTAAAGCATCCTTGTAAAACGGATGCATTATTTATGGTTTAATAACAAGCCAACTAAATAGTTATTGACATTGCCACTTCTCAGAAAACGCAAGTGTATGGATATTAGACAAAACACGTTTATATTATTTTAGATTTTTTTCTTCCACTAAGAATATATATAAACGTATACAAAAAAGAAGACAATGAGTCTAGAAATATATTAGCTAGTAGTTATAATACTTATATTTTTTTGGCTTTTAGTAAAGACTACCTCGACGTATTTGAACTGGTCTACGCTGAGTTACTAGGTTGCTTTTGATAGTTTTTACTATAAATATCTGTATTTTGTGACTACCATGATACTTTCAACTACAAAATATAGTCCGACAACAACTTTATTGGTTATCAGAAGTACTCGCGTATACTTGTTCAGACAACTTATGCGTACTCTAAGTCTAATTTTTTTAAATATATTTATATTACAAACAACTAAATTTTTCATACATTGTCGAATTACATAAAAATTATATTTTGAAAGCTAATTTTCTTTTCACGTTTGTCCCAAAAGTAAAAATTATTTGTAATGACGAACAGAATAAGTCCCAATATTTTGCTAATATAACTATGGAATCATGATGTACATATATCGACGGTTGAAACGCTAATTAGTTTAAGCGCCATTTATTGCGATATTTAAGCTCGGTTTTATATTTTTCTGAGCAATTTTTTGTCGCTTGAACCTCACAATTCCATTGCCTTTATTTTGAAGTTGTGTCAACCGACAAAGCATATTTTGTGGAAGAATCGCTCAGGTATTTTTACCTTTACCCGTTTTTCTTATTAACTTGTTGCTTAGAGGATTTTTAAAATACTATTTTTTACATAGACTTCACGTCGACTCATTTATCCTCTACCTGAAATATGAAGTTTGGTCGCTTAGTATGTTTTTTCCTATATCAAAATAATAAGCCGTGTCGTTTGAATCTATTTGAGCCTCACATACCTGTATAACAGATTTCGTACATATATATTTATAGATTCATTTGTACTATTCAATTTGGTAATTCCTTAAAATATATAGACTGAATTGAAATATTTTGCCTTGAAACAAAACCATTTTATGACGCAAAAACCGTCAAAAAATAGTTTTGTTTTATTTTTCTGTTCTTTTTAAACATTTTAATGAATCGAAATTGACTTTACCCAAGAGGAAACCCACCATGAGACAAAATAGTGAAGAATATTTATTTCGTTTAAATCGAAGATAATTTCATTGTGCAAAAATAAGACATAATTAAACCTCCGAGTAAATGAAGATCATTTTAAGCTGTTTATCCCTGATAAGTATATTATTTCTTATATTATATTCTATAAAAAAGTAATAGCGCAATATTTATAAAATAATAATAAATTAATATAACTAATTGTTTTGTACAAAATGTCTTTTGATTTACTTCGTTTACACTGTGTTTATGCAGGTCAATCGAGGTCCCCCTGTACCTTTTTAACTCTCACTCTTCATCATTCTCTTATAATTTATTGCGCATTTCACTTCATTCGTACAGTAAAATAATTGCCATCCCTGACATTCCTCAGTAAAACTCTTCATAGTAAATTTGATTAGCTCAGGTTGTGGTGCGGGTTTAAAATAGATAGAGAGATGGGCATCAGTGACTACTAAAGATAGCTATTTTGCGTTTGCCAACTCCCCAGTCGCGGAGACTAAGGCAAATATTTCCCATTATGAGGCGAAAGCAAAAACGACCCTCAGTTCCCAACAGCCTTTCTATTCATAGCTATAGTGACGATGCCACAAGAGGTCCAAAGAATCATGGATACAATCCAGCTACCAAGAACAACGGTACAATTTGGCAATATATAACAGTGGAGGCTGTATATAAGGATATCTTTAAATCCATGCATAGCTCCAAAACCCACTTCACAGTTTTGACAAGGGACTACAACTGACGCTGAAATATTCAATAGTTTTATGAAGAAAGAAGGCTGATTTTTAATTAATTATTTCTTCAGAAAAAAAAAAAAAAAAAATATATATATATATATATATATATATATATATATATATATATATATATATATATATATATATATATATATATATCGTATGTGTATATACAATATACATTGATGTTTCCTTTATACGTCTATGTAAGACATAAACATTTGACATGAATAGTGCAAGACCTTGAGTGCACCATTACAAATAATTTACAATAAACGTAACACCTGACATTCACTGGCCAATTAAATTCTTAAAGGGAGACAGGGCGCCTTGATAAATAAATAAGTCCCGGCTGTTAATCCTGATGAAATGATAAAAAGTGGTACAAAAATAGAATCTAATAATTTTTTGTATAGTTTGCTTAAATGGTGAACAGAATATTTTAAATATTAATGTATGGTTATTTGTTTTTAAGCTTATATCTATTTTGATACAGGTTCGATCAACTTAATTGTGGTGCCTTTGGGATGTGCCTTGTCTGGCGTAGTCACTTCTCCGATGGGCCGCAGGCGCGCCATGCAGATAGTGAACTTGCCCTTTTTCATTGCATGGTTGATCTTTCATTTTTCCACTCACACTGGTCACCTCTATTGTGCTCTTGTCCTCACTGGATTAGCAGGAGGATTGCTTGAAGCTCCAGTAAGTAAGTTCTCTATTTCCTTATTCAGTTATTTGTAGTACATCTTATCTTATCTTATCTTCTATAATTTAAATTATAGCCGTCAAACGCGGTTCAGTTTCGCCATTCAACACGCAATGCCTCAAATTTGGCAGAAAGTAGAGAAAGCAACGGAGTGTATTAACACTAGATTCCTAGGTATCCTCTACCTGCCCTGCCAAATGCGCTGTAAATCTTGTGAAATCCGTGTCTTTGGATGCGTTCATATTTATATTTGATTGGATGCGTTCATATTTATGCTTGTTTAACATGTTGCGACAACCATCGAAAGAAAACAATTTTTTTAACAAATACACTACACTTGTTACATTTCAGAACGATTAAATACATGTTCTTTTCGTTTTCAATAGTTAATACGTTAGTTAAGACATTCCGTACTCATTAAGCCGCTTCCGTATCTTGCTACTAAAGTGAAGAAATGAAAATATTAAATATTTCATTACCTTGAGTGCGAATCGAATCAACAACATGTCGCGCACACAGACGCACGCTTATGCCCCTGCGCCACAACAGGTAGTTTTTATAGCCGCGATTATACATTCAATATGGTTTCACATGTTACCAGCCTTATCTTATTTACAATTAGAATTCCAATTTAAAAGTTAATACATATGTAATCGTAACGTAAACAATAGATACCATAAAAATTTTCAGATTACAGAAGCTATCATAAATATTTCGCTGTAGTTTAAAATATCTTTTATAAAATAATACTTACTAATTTTACATTCACTGTACTTATATCATTTCATTCGTTATATTTTTTCGTAGAAATCCCTAAAAAGTTTTAGACTTATAGTGTGTCTTTAGGGTTTAAGAATTAAACAAGCGATCTTATTACTAAACATTTTGTGTGCTGTCATCTTTCACAAGTCTGCCCTTAACTGCCGCAATCAATCACATAGGTACTAACAACTATTTAACAGAAGTGAACTTTTGTATAGGATTATTTTTCAAGATTATTCGTTAAATGTTAAAACATTTATTTTTATATAAATATTATTTTTTTATATAAATATTATTTCAGTTATTTGGCATTAATTAATATATTTTTCAAGGTTCTTACGTACGTTGCTGAGATCACACAACCTCACCTTCGTGGAGCACTGACGGCTACTAGCTCCATGTGCATTATTATGGGCGTGTTCACGCAATTTCTCTTTGGCTTACTTATGTACTGGCGAACTGTAGCCCTCTTTAATATCATATTTACGGTAAGGTCTATAAAAATTTAACAGTATTTATAATGAATGTATTAATTGTCAGTAAATATATTATTATTAATTATAGGTTAAGATTCGTTTACGATTTTTAACAAATTTACTTCATTTTGTATAAAAATTCATAGGTGCTTGCAGTGGTTGCTCTTTGCTTCGTTCCGGAGTCACCTCATTGGCTTATATGTAAAAAACAGCACGATGAAGCAAGGAAGGTAATAATAGTAAATTTGAATTAATTAAATAAATAAATATACAGTCTATTCTGTGTATTCTGAGAAAGAAGGGTCTGGTTGAAATAGAGACTTTTAACGCGCGGAGATATATTCCCGCAAAGCTCCTACGCAATAATAATTGCAAAGTTGCAATTTTATTTTACATCCACCCGATCACTGTTTCGTTCCTTTTGTAGTTGTAATCTACTATTAATAAAATTTAATTCTCATTGTAACAAGTGTACAAAGCAATACGTTTCTTATTGTTTTCTTATGTCTCATTTAAATACTGCTCAATTCCCAACAACGATAGTGAATATGCATAAAATTTAAATTTGTCTTAAATTTTTTTTTGAATCTTTAGTATTTTCACATTACAGTGAAACGTTATTTTAATAATTTAATTGTTATTTAGACCCATAAAATAATATTTGAAAAGTGAACCAAGAAAAAATAACCAAAGTGAATTCAAATTTACTTATATAAAATAAAAATGCGCCACCATTTACATCAAACCACACGTGACGTCACGTCAATGAATACAAATTTGTATTTATCGGCGTCGATATGTTGTATCAGTAGCATTTGCGAAAATAATGGCTTAAATACTGTATTGCAGTAATATTTTTGGCGGTGAATCGTTTCTATAATTAATATAATTTTATAATTAATCTAGAAAGAAGACTGAAACTCTTTTTTCAAAAGTAACATTAAATAACCGACCATAATTATATTATTACATATTTATGCATTTAAGTTATGATGCTACCCTATTTGGCAAGTAGTTTCTGATTTCAAGCAAGAGTTCGAGATAAAATTATACAAAAACATATTGTTACAAATTATATTATAGATTTTTATAAAAGAATGTACAGAGTAGTACTCAGTGTTTATTTAAATTAAAGTCTACTTAGTTCAGTCAAGCACGACAAGAGTTGGTACTTAGATTCTTGATTAGACACTTTTTGTAATTTTTAGATAAATAAATAATTTTGAAATATTTTATTCATATTCGCAATTCCGATTTAAACGAAGATTTTTATCGAAATGGCGAATATGAATAAATTATAAATTAATTTATAGTGAAGTAGATAGATATTTGAGTATTTATTCTTTTACGTTAATCAATCGTGTATTACTTCTATTGTTTTATTATGAAAATATTGTACGAGCTTAAGTTTAACAAAAGCTGAACGGCCGTGAATTTCTGAAATAGTTGAGTGTATAGTACCTAATAGTAAATTTATGGTAATATATATATATATATATATATATATATATATATATATATATATATATATATATATATATATATATATATGTTTTTGTGTGTATATAGTTACTAGTAGTTAATTTTAGTTATATGCGTTTTCATTTATGAAATCATTCTGTATATTTACCAAACCGCCTGTCATAATTATTGCGTGATCTAGTATTTATTTATATTTTTTTATATAAATTATTGCGTATTATTGGTAATATTATATATTCGGCGAATCGTAACGTTTTTAATTTAAATAATGACTAAAAAAGTATAGTGATATGGATATAAATTTCTTGCATAAATTCTTTCTATTCATCATTTTGCACCATTGTTTTCGTAATATCGCATCACTTGGAATATGGTTGAAAGATCTTTATCGTGTGTATTTCTATTAGTGTGTTTTTCTTAATTTCAATATTCTTTCCTCTGCTTTTGACAGACGCGCATAAAAGCAGAAGTAGTAGTATAGGTTACCTTGGGGAAAATATCTCGAAGGTCCGCTGGTAACTTTAACCGCAGGCAAAGTGCGTTGCAAACTTAGATATGTTAGTAATAGAGACGTCGTTGACTTTCTGAAGCCGGTTTTTCTCAGACAGTAACTTTAGTGGTATTTTTTATTATTTACCTTTAAAAAATTTAGCAATTCATTATTTTCATGAAAGTTATTACTTGTATTTTCGTAAATTTCCTCTATATTTACTGATTAATTTTTTTATCAACTTAAAGTAGCCATTTTTTTATCGCAATTATTGCTATAATCCAACTATATTATTAAACTTAGACTTTATATGTAATATCATAAGTAATTTGTAAGATGATAAATTTAAAAAAAATCAATTTCTAATATTTTGAAACCAAATTAGTACAAAGTATAAAAGAGGAGATTGACGCAAAACATTATATAAGGGTGCATCTCGGTGCGTGGCAATAATTTTAGAACATACGGTACAATTTAAACAAAATTATAAAACATTACGTTAAGAAGAATACTTGTTTAAATTATGTATTTTTCCATTTTAATCTTAATTAAGTATGCAGTGTTCTTATTATCGTAATTATTTTATTAAGGCTAGTCTGCTGGTCTGTTGGTGGATTTTTTAGAGTTTGCAGTGGCTTCGAGGTTGGACTAGTCCTCAAGCAGTTGAAAGAGAATTAAAAGACATACAAGCTTTGTACAAATTGAAAAAAGGTAATGTGAAAACGAAACATTATATTAAATATTTTTTTATACATTTTTTTCTTCTTTTTAGCTTCACGCTTTATCCGGCACATGGCAGGGTAGGCAGAGGGAACTTGAGTTCCCCATTGTGTTCCCAACTTTCCGCCGAATTTGAGGTATTGCATGTTGAGTAGCGGAACTCAACACCGCGCTTTGCCTTGTTGACCAGAGTGAAGAATTGAAAATATTAAATATAACATTTAAAAATATTAAACGTTTAGTTTTCTACGAGTGGATACTGAACCCACAATCTTTCGCGTTCAAAGTTACACGCATATGCCCCTGCGCCACGACAAGCCTCTCAATTTTTTTATATATTTTATGATATTTATGCACCAGCAGAATCTAATTTAGCAAATTTTAATTCAAACAGAAGCGGATGGCCGCGAAGAAACGATTTCAGAAAAACTAGCAGTATATCTTGACAGAAGTTTTCTAGTTCCTTATTTTTTAGTTTCTTATAGTTTTTTCGTTGGTCACTTTAGTGGTATGACTACTTTACAGGTATGTGCCGTTCATAAAACTAATGAGATTTTGTACAACTCATTGTTTATACTACAAAATACTGGTTTTCTAATGTTATTTATTATATTTGATATGCAATAACTTAGAATTTTTTTTCAGACGTACGCAGTGTCTATATTTCAGATGTTGCAAGCACCAATAGATAAATATTACGCTACGCTTATCCTAGGAATTTTGCAAATAATTGGTTCTGGAACTTGTGTCCTTTTGGTCCACTATACCGGAAAGAGGCCATTAACGTTCTTTTCAACAGCGGCTGCCGGAATATGTTGCCTTTCAGTAGCTGGTTACGAAGGTTTCATTAAAACTGTAAGATAACATTAACATTTAAAAACATATTGATTGTTGTCTAGGTGCTTATATTAAGTTTACAGTTACCAATTTTTTACATTTATTTATTTACAAACTATTTCTTATTGAACATATAAATATGTATTACAAATAATTTATAGGTACTATAATTATTCCTTAAAATAATTTTTAAACACTAAATTTAAAAACTTATAAAAATTAGAACAAAGCATGATTTATATACTTTTTTACAATTTTTTAAAAAAAAAATTTAAAACACTATATATTTTTTTATGAAAAATCGTTTTCAAATTTAGTTTTTTTCCTAAGTGTGGAATAAGGCTAAAAATAGTAAAAATAATTATTAAACGTTAATTTCGTAAAACATACGTAATTACAATAACATAATAAAATTGATTGAGTACTTTTTTTAGCATCTCTTATCAAACAATAAATTAATTTCAACCTATCAAAACGAGACCATTGGGACTAACGGTACTGAATTGGTATGTATATTTTCTTAACTTTTAATATCATATTTTGTTATTATTTTAAAGCCCAACATTTTTTTATTTAATGGTGCACAAAATTTTTTAAATAAAATTATTTGTTAGTGTAATCGAAATATAAAATTATTTTGTCCATTTACAGAATAATCCTTACGCTTGGGTACCAACTGTGTTGCTAATGTCGCTAGCTCTTTTCACTCACACTGGAATCAGACTTTTACCATGGATTTTAATTGGAGAAGTAAGTATCTTATCTTTTTATGTAAGTATGTTTATGTTAAGCATTCCACTGATTCATTTCAGAGAAAATTGACGACGTCGATAAAAGGTTCTAACCACTACACACATCAAGCGAAGCATATATATTTAATAAATATATATTAAGAAGTATAAGTAAGCAATGCTTATAATCTCTGCCAAGCTTACTTAAATATTGGTATATGCATTTATCATTTAATGTATGTGACCATGATCATAATATATAATTCAAAGAAAAATTCTAATTATTGATTCGATATAACAACCTTAAGTAATATTATGAAAAATTTTTGCGATTAATTTTACAAACATATTTCAAATGAAACTAGCCTGTCCTGGCTCAGCGGCAACAAGCGTGTGACTGTAAACGCAACAGGTCGTGGGTTTGATCCCTGCTCAAGGAAATAAAATATTTATATTTTCAAATCATTCAAATTTTCATATTTAATGTTTTAATATCCTCGCTCTGATAACAAGGCGTGTGTGGGATACGGTGTGAAGTTGAGAGATTAGAAAATATGTAACAAAGATCACTTTGGATTCTATTTTGTACCTCTCATATATTGAAAATAGATAATAATATAATTGTTTTATTCCTTAGGTATTCAGTGCAAAAACAAGATCTGGAGCAGCCGGCTTGGCGAGTGCCATTGGATATATATTCGGGTTTCTAACAAATAAGATGTATATCAATATGGTTGATACTTTTTCTATTTGGGGCACATATGGCTTCTATGGAATTATATGGTATAGAATTCATTCAAATATACATAAGAGCTTATATATAAATCCTTAGCTCAGTCATCCATGTACAACATAGTAATTGTTAGAATACGTGCGTTTAAACAGCACGTTCAGCCGCCTTCCTTACTTCAACGACGGCCTTGAAGTATTTAATAACGTAAAGTGAACTATTCGCGATTTTCAGCGAAATGGTAATAATCTACAAAAAATGTAAAACACTTTTTTTTCTACGAGCTTTCTTTACTTTTTTCTACGAGCCACCGTTATTGATATGTATATAACGAATTTAAATTAAATATTCAAGTTGTTATCGTCATAATATGCATGAGTGCGCCATGTATATACATCTCTTATCTAGAGTTCTTATATATGTTGAAATATTTTTCTATCGCTGATTGTAATTTATACTATATATAGACAAAATACAAAATATACATAAGTTATAACTATAAGAATATCAGGTCAAATGAAACCCAGTCCCTTACTTCATAAGTGTGGCTTGGTTATCAGCTAGACCCTACACACTGGGGTTGGGAGTTGGTCGACAATACATTGATACCAGTTCAAACTTCACTCCCATATACACCGGAAAAATTGCTGAACACATTTTTTTCCAACTGCAAGAAGGGATTCAGTGCTAAATATGGTAGCAAAAAAGTCGGACTGTTTTGTTCTTTGACATGTACAGACTGCCACTTCCAATATTTACAAAACTTTCGTAATTTTGCAATAGTTTCAAATTAAACAGGATCACAACTGACCGGCCTATCGTGGCGCAGCGGCACAAGCGTGCCACTGTAACCGACAGGTTGTGGGTTCGATCCCCACTCGAGGAAATGAAATATTTAATATTTTCAATTTAATATTAAACGTTTTCATTTCTTCGCTCTGGTAATAAGGCAAAGCGCGGCGTTGAGTTCCACCACTAAAGACGCAATGCCTCAAATTCGGCGGAAAGTAGGGAACAGAAGTGGAACGGAGTGTCTTAACACTAGGTTCCTAAGTTCCCTCTGCCTACCCTGCCATATGCAGGATACAGCGTGAAGCTATGTACAACTGACCGGTGGAGTAGACCTACGGGGTAAACTACGTTAAAAATACACGCTAAGTACACGGCACGTTTCCACGCTACCTACCTCATAGGTGGCGTGGAAACGTGTGCATATTATGACGCTTGTAACTTGTACAACTTTATGAATCGTGACATCTCAAAAACGGTGGCTCGTAGACAAAAAAAGGATAGATACATTTTTTTGTAGATTATTTTATGATAAAACTTACCATTTCTCTGAAAGTCGTGAAAATCTCACTTTTTTGACCTTTGACCTTGAATATTTTTTTCCGTACAGGGAAAAGATGGGGAACTTTCAAATTTTATTTTAAATCATATTTTTAACAACCTTACTGATTTTCAGCTTGATGGCAATTTATATAGCTTCGAATGTTTAAATTGACCGGACTACTCTTAATCGACAACTTATATATATTATGTATATATTATTCACAGTAACATATATATTGTTTCAGTTTGACTGGATGCATAGTATTGTACTTTATTTTGCCAGAAACTGAAGGGAAAAGGCTGAATGACATTGAAAATCACTTTGCTGGTGTTAAAAATTTAACTAACGAAGTATACAGGCCCGAAGTAAGTATTCGTACCTATTATATGTAAGTGTTATTACGAACGAGTAGTAAAGGTTTTTCCAAATATCTATTAACTTATTTACATTATTAAATATCGTAATACATCTTACTTGGTACAAATTTTTCAGAAGAAGCAGACTTTAGAGCTGTCAAGAATGCGAAACCTACGCGGCACTATTAATCCATCATTTGAAGGGGATAATACCATTATATAGAAAATTAAATATAAAAATGACGTGGTTAAATAAAACGACCATTTTTAAATAGAAAACCAGTATGAAATGGACTCTAAATAAAAAACAAATATATGTATATGTGTATGTGTGTATATATATATATATATATATATATATATATATATATATATATATATATATATATATATATAGAAAAATACAAATTTTCATGAAGACACTCGTGTGTAAGTAGAAAATAGGATCTAGATTTTTTGGATCGATAAATTAAGAATGTCATTACATATGCATATTTTCAGACATAAAAAGTAGTGTCCATTATTGGAGCTTATCTCCATTATTGGAGCTTATCTTATCATTATTGCCTTAAATCTTAAGAGACGGGCTATAATGGGTGCTCTTTAGTTTCTTTATCATTTCGGAATTAGGCAATATAACCCGACCGGTTGTGGGTTCGATACCCACTCTAGAAAATGAAATATTTGATATTTTCAATTTAAATATTTAATGTTTCATTTCTTTGCTCTGGTAAAAAGGCAAAAGCGCGGTGTTGAGTTCCGTCACTCAACATGCAATGCCTCAGATTCGGCGAAGAGTGGGGAACGGAAATGGAACGAAGTGTCTTAACTTTACGGAGTGTCTTAGGTTCCCAAGTTCCCTCTGCCTACCCTGCCATGAGCGCGATACACGTGAAGTAAAAAAAAACTGTCAAAGTGGAAAATATATGTATGTGTTAGTATTGTTTTCATTCTTTTAGTGTGATTTGATTCAAGCCTTAAACAATAGGTGAAGTACATTTCGCAAGGCTTAAGCTGAGCTTTACACTTGTGCTATTGATTTTAAAAGTAAAGACTATCGGTACTAAAAGTGTAGGACTGTTGTCAATAAATCGACTTTGACCAAGCATATGAAGTTATACCTACATCATGTATGATCAGTCACACAAATGCAAAACTTAGCTTAGACCTCGTGGACTATACCTATCATTATTTAAGGCCCGATATAAGTCAATCGAAGAATAATACGCTTTATTTTATATAAATAGGGACTATGAACTACTCACGTTCAAAAGTTTACCCTAAAGGTAGATGTTTGAGTGTGGTGAAAATGATTTTTTTTTTACATATGCGTAGGAATTTTGAGAAACTTAGTGTATAATCATTTAAAAATTTGTTTCATTGTACATTTTTAAAAGTAGCCGCCATGTTTTTATTATCATAAACAAAATAAAGTAAAGTAATCTAATATCTTCTAAATATGTGTCTTCTTGTTTTTTTAATTACACAAGAAATGTTTAAAAATTCTTTTATTTTTTTATTACACAACAAATGTTTTTTTTAAAACTGTTTAGTACAACTTAATTAGTTCTGATTTTATTAAACCAATATTCTACTGTCTCTTAGTTTAATAAAATCCGAACCACTGTTTACATACTAAGCTAAAAATCAGGTGGGAAAATATTTTTATTGTTGCGTAAATATTGTTATTTTATTCACAAATGTACATACAGATCGTAACAAACTTTCAAAACGTTGTATAATTCAGAGACACAGTAACGCTAAAGAAAATTATGTGGTAACAATAAAAATTAAATAAAGACTTAAGAAACCATAGCTTTGCAATTTCATTATTCTTGATTGTCTAACTGAAATCAATAATTATTAAATGTTACCTTTAATTTGTATTACATATTCAACTAAATATGTATGGAATGTTTAACGTATGAATAGAAATACAAATTCTCACTACTGAAATTTTTTTTTACTTGTCGCAGTAAAATCTATATTTTGATTGTGTACTTCGAGACAAAAACACAAGAAAATATTAAGTATTAAGACATAGTAAAATTTAATTTTTTTATTGATTATCCTTATAGGCAAGCTTACACTAATGTATATCTAATAAAATATTAAAAACATGTTGTTTCGGAATTTAAATGAGAAATAGTGGGTGTTTTTTATCTCGACTAGGGCACGTGTTTATTTATAAAAATCAACAATTTTCCAATGCTGTTACAAACTGTTACAAAAAAAGTCTTTAAAGAGTTGTTAACAAATATTGTAACATATTACACAATATACATTGTACCATATTCCTTAATATATCTACAAAATTTAAAAAACATTTATTAGTAATTTTTAGTCACCGACCGAAGTTCGGTTTCGGCCAGTTGCGGCCAAAACGTCAAGTTTCGACTATAGTTTCGGTTTCGGCCTGAAACTTTCGACCACGCCAAAATTGAATATTTATTAATTATCGTTGCCGCCACCCGACTATTTCGCCTCTTTCATCTTTGGAACCTGAATTAGCAATACAATGGCATAACATTAAAGCAAACGAAGTTGCAAAGTCAATAGTAAAACATAAAGCTGAATTGGCATTAGATTGTTGTATGATACTAATATAAATAAAGTGTTTCTTGATTTAGTATCAATCATTTCATATTTCATTCATCATCATTTTTTATGACTTCTGTTTATGACGGCACCACGTGCAGTTCACAAGCGTGCGACTGTAATCGCGTTTGTGGGTTCGAGCCTCATTCTAAGAAAGTTAAATTTTTAATTAAATTAAATTTTTAATATTTTCATTCTCATAATTAAATTAATTTTTTAATATTTTCATTCTCCTCGCTTAACGGGTGACGAGGTAATGCGCGTTGAGTTCCGCCACTCAAGTCATTTAACACGCAATGTCATGAATCCCTAATCGGCAGGAAATGGGGAACGTAAGTGTCATAATGAGAACGGGGTGTCTTAATACTAGGTTTCCAAGTTCCCTTTCCTTTCTTCGTTCCTATCCTGTTATGTGCAGGATACAGCAGATATATATAATATATACCTAGGACCTTTAGTTTTTGTTTCTTCGCGATATTTATTTATGTTGTCTGTGCTGTTATCAGAGTGTAGTAAGAAAATATTTTATAATTATTTAAAAAAACTTTCATATTTTCATTTTTTTCGCTTTGGTAACAAAGCAAAACGTGTCGTTGAGTTCTGCCCCTCAACCTACAACATCTCAAATCGGCGGAAAGTGGGGTACGTACGTAGTACTAGTACGTAGTACTAGTACGTAGTGCCCATTCCGTTCCTAAACGCTGGATTCTTAAGTCACCTCTGTCTATCCTGCCAAAGGCTGAAAATAATAGTTCATACATTTTAGGTAATCAATACATTATTTTTATATTCTATACACTACCGGAATACAGATGTTGTTATATATATTCTATACATGATTGATTGAGAAAAAAATCTGCAGTAGAATTTGAAAATAATTGATTATATTTTGTTAAAAAATATCTTACTTTGCACAATACGTGCTTGGGTATAGCTTATACTTATTCCGTATAGGCACTATCAAATGTCGATCGCATTTAAAGCATTCTTTAAGTATATTTTTTCAACAATGTTCCAGTGTGTCTAATTACACGAAGCACATTCTAAGCTAGTTTTACAACAACATACTAGCCCAACACGTAAGTCATGCTTGGATTATTGAAGTAAAACATCTGTATAAATAGTAACAGCACAAAATAAAAACAAATAAGGCTTATTAAACAAAGGAAGTTTTATAGAATACCATATCGTACTGTTTAATAATTGTTCATCTCATTCTTGAAACGAGGGGAGTGGTACGAAAGATAACTCTTCTTTTAAGTTCATTGAGAGAGAAAGGAGAAGGAAGAGAGGTCGTTCGAAATTCCTGCAATTAAGTTTTATATGTTACGTCATACAGAGTTGCGAGCGACAGGTTGTATAATTTATAGCGTACCATACCAACGTGCGGTCCGATTCGTGCTTTACATGCTCGCCGTTAGCGTTGTGGATGCTATGACATCACATGTGACGTCACTACTTAGTGCTTACAGAACTGAGGGGTCGGACTGAGGGGTCGTCGTAACTGAGGGGTCGGACGCACGGAGGGGTTATTTTGACCTTTAATATATCTTCCACATCAATGTCACTATCGTCACTTTCCTCGATTGCGGAAAATGCAAATGCTTATTTTACCGTCTTCATCAGCTACACCACATACTCCACTCAAGTTTATATCAAAAAAATGCTCTGTTAGGTTATGTTTAACATGTTGAATTCTTAGGCACATTCACAAATGGTCCGTATTATGAATCTGTCAAAAGTCTTTGACGCTCTTACTAAATTGTCCCCACGTTAGCAGTTTAAACGTCGTAAGTACTGTGACCACTATTAGGACTTTAGATTCAGTCTAGTTTCGACCACTTTTTCGTTAATTTACAATAATAAGATTTTATATTTACCAGTGTGAAAAATAATGCAGTGGGTTATTTTTATAAATGATTTCTCTTCTATTTCATAAAGTATGAAATGTTAGATCTATGACTATAAGACCAAAACTTCGCAATCGTATTACATTCTTCCTTTTAACTTGTGTGGATTGTAAAATGGGTTCAAATCTCTAGATATTAATTCCCTGGTTAATATGGTAACGATTTGTACACACTTCCACGAGCAGCTTTCATTGCTACTATGGTCATTTTTTGCTGACAATTGTGCTGACCGCGCCCATAGCGTACCAACGTACGTTATAATTCATGTGTCTATGACGTCTCATGTGTCTCGACTAGTGCTTCATGTGGGAGCATTAGGATCGTGAGCATTGAGGTTATTTTGACGTTCCACGTCAATGTCACTATCGCCACTTTCACAATTGCGGAAAATGCAATGCAAATGCAAGCATTTTACCAGTTACACCACGTACTCCAATCATGTTTATATCAAGAAATACTCTGTTCGTTTATGTTTAACTTACAGAATCCGTCAGCACACTCACAAGTCGCCCGTATTATTAAAACTGCTAACAGACGTTAGCGCGGTCACTAAATCGGAACCCACGTCAGCGAAACGTCGAAAGAGTTATGAGCACAATTCGGAAAACAGCCTATCTATCCACACGTAATAGGGATAGACTATCGTAATACTAAAGTATAAAACAATTTTAAATCGTTATTATCTATATCCTAAAATATTACATGAAATGAAAATAATCATGCAAGGGACCTGACCTGAATTTTATCCAAGATGAGTCAGTGAGGTTTTATGTAGTTAACAGGAGTTTTATAAAGAATTAGGGATAAAATATAGTGATTAAATAAAATTAGTGATTAAAAAACATTTGTGATAAAATATAGTGACAAAAATTTATTGTTGAGTTTTTTATTAATTCTTAAAATAGTATATTATTTAGGCAGAAACTATTAAATCTATTTATCAAGTGATACCTATGTTCTACAGTAACTCATAATAAAATCGTTTTGTGGTATTGATAACTTCTGAACGAAGGACCAGGATAACGTATTTCGGTATCATGTAATATGTACCGCGAGTACCGCAAGTGTAACGTGAGTGGTTAATACGATTTTTTGAGGTATTTTCGTTTTTTGTACCGGCCGCTATGGTGGAAAGGAAAAGCTTAAAGAACAATCGGAAAGATGAAGGAGGAAGAAAGGAAGACATAAGAAAGGGAACCGGTGACATATGTAGTGGAACTAGCGATAAATAGCAACTAGAGGCCCAGGCGACCTTCCGATCCACTCTATTATGGTACGAACGTCAATGACAAAGGTGAGGACATTATTAATAAGATCCGCACTGAAGTGGAGGGCAAGGACTATGTGTGTCTTAAGGGAGACTTAGAAAAGATATAGGAAAAATGAAATGAAGACTAGCAAGGAAGTTAAAATTAAACCGAAGTAAAATTAAGATCCATTCCACGATTCTGAAGATCCATCCACACGTAAATGGTCTTAAGGTTCACTACGACAATATAGTAAGTAGGTCGCATCACGAAGTCATCACGTCGAATATTAAAGAATTGCCAGGAATCCATTGGAAAACCCTGTAGTACCGAAAGTATCGTCGAAGGTATCTTAAGGACTAACGGAGGCGGGGAGGTTCCGTGTCAACCTGCATCATTAAAGATTAATCAAATGAAATTAATAATAAGAAAAATAGGAAAATCTTAGGAATTATAACCTAATATACGCCCTATAACCTAATATACGTATTAACCCTAAAGGGTTAAAGCAATTTATTGTACAATGTTAAGAGAAAACAAAACATATATACATATATCAGTAAAATAAAATTAAACTTATTTATGCGAACAAAAAGCGTTGTCGTAACAACGTGTATTTCACTTGATACGATTGGATACTTATATATCACCAAATGTGTGATAGTGTATGCGATTTACTTTATGAATTTAATGCATTTTTATGCAAAAAAAATAAATTACATCTTCCTCTATATATATAAATAAACGAGTATGATGAATAGGAGTCCCATTGATGTCGCTAACGTCCTGCAACAGATGTACTCCGGTATATAGTCTACTAGAAAAGTACACACCCTACGAATGGGAAACATTGGAACTACGCCAGTACCACATGACCTTAGAGAAACCCTCTACCTGACGTCTACTCAAGAGAAGAAAGAATCTAATGAAACAGAGGGATATAGAAAAATCATAAAGAAATATGACAATCCATAAAGTCCAGGGTCTGACAGTCGCGACAGTTATAATAGTGAAGGTAAAGCCGATCAAATTTCAGCTAAATGACAGGCTCTCAGCGATGCTCCTACTATAGCGGTAGTGAGGACGACGCGATTAAAAAACTTATCCGAAAGGCCACGAGAGCAGCAAGAAAAGGCATTGTGGAGTATAATCTGAAAGTGACCATAAAAGATACAAACGAAGCGGTCCTGACCTCAATGATGGCGGCATGTCCACGTCCTAATTTCCCTAACCTTTGTGCATTTTAATCGAATTTAGAGGCAATAGAACATTTAAATCAAGTTAATTGTACATATATTGTATATATATTTTAATTATACTTAGAGTTTTTTACATTTAGATTAAGTCAATTTGGCAACTTAAAAGAATAACTGGATTCTTTTAAGAACCTGATTAAATATGAATAATCTATATAGTCTCTCACTAGTTTTAGGTAATATTAAAAAGAAAAAAAAATATATATTTTGTAACAAGAGGTACGGATCATAAGTCCGTAGTGTAAAAAATAAAGTTTATAAAAAAATGAGCTGTATCTCTATGCAACAGTCTAGAATGCAAAATAAATTTTATAAATAAAATATATTTTGAGCGCCGTGAATTTAATCATTTATAGTTTAAAAATATAATACGGTATAGTGTACATTAACCAGTTTTTTTTTATAAAACATTTGATTAATATACTATAGCAACAGAAATGGACTTGTGTAGATTTTAATAATATTTTTTCTATACACTTCCTCTCACTTCTTTCGAGGTAAAGAAAGCAATCAGCATGCAGTATAAGCGCGGCATTGAATTCCGCCTCTTAACTCGCGATTCTTCCCGAGTTTGGCGGAATATCTTACGCTAGGCTCTTAAGTAAACTTCATATGGCGTCTTTCGCGTATCTATTCACCTCAAATATTAATCGGTATTTATAAATTGCAATCATAACTGTACTGACCGATGCATAAACCATACAATATATATAAACATAAGAAAATAAAAACGGATTTTTTATAATAGAAAACACTTTTATAGCATAAAAAAAACATATTTACTGGACCGCAAAAGAGCAATAACATAGTATAGTGACAAAAATGATTGGATTATGGCCGTTTTCCGTATTATCAAAACAGAGCACAAAGCGTATCACAGATGCGGTAAAATTCGTGTGACTTTGACGTTAAATGTGACTTGACTAGTGCTTACAGTACTAACGGGTGGGAGCGTTAGCAACGTTAGCATTGACATTATTTTGACGTTCCACGTCAATGTTACTATCGTCACTTTCCTCGATTACGAAAAATGCTTGAAATACAAGCATTTTACCATTTTCATCGGCTACACCGAATACTGCGCTCATGTTTATATCAAAAATGCTCTGTTTGGTTATGTTTAACTTGTTGAATCCGGAAGCACTCGCACAAAGGGTTCGAATTATTAATAACAGATAGGTGTTGGTGCGCTCACTAAATTGGACACTACTTTTGCAGTTGAAACGTCGTTTCTACTGATTCGATAAATCGGAAATCGGCCATAAATTATAACATCCATAGATAAATTCTATGTACGATACTAGGCAATCCCTACCTTTTTACACTCTATACAAAGAAAAAAAGAAAATGACAATTGACACTTGACAAGCCAAGCATTACATGCGTGACGTGAGTAGTAGACGTGAACGATCGAATGACAGTTTTAAATATTTAAAAAATATATTCTAATATTATTGTTGCAGATATAATATTTTTACACTTTTTAATATTATTTAATAGTAACAATTCAACAGCAATATTTACAAAATTAAGTGTTATATAGTAATAATATCGCGATAACAGTGACAAATCAGTTTGTTTATTGGTTAACATCCGCCATTTTGTACTGTCGTTTGTTTAGTGACTGGCTCTCTTTCGTAGTGATGCTATACATTTCTTCTGGAAACATATATTGTGACTTTGCATGTGGTGTACAATGTTTTTGCTAGAAACGTTGTGTTTAAGGGGTTTAAATTGATCTCGTGCTAGTTGTCAAACTGACATCGGTTTAACTTTACGTATTGCCGGATGTGTCCTACAATCGGTTAGGGCTATTTAACGTGCCACCTCGAGTGGTATACGTGTTGCGAGACCTATGCTTCCGAGAATATGAGTGGTAACGGCAATCAGGTGCCGCTGGCGCCAAGTCAGCGAGGCCCCGGACCGTATCCTTTTAAAAAATTGTTTATAATGCTTCAAAAACATTATTTACGTAATATAACTTTAATTCAGCATCTGGTCATGCCGCATTTGCGAATGTGTTGGACTTACAAATATTTTGATTTTTATTTTTCAATAATATTTTTAAGTTAAAAGAAATCATAAAATAACTTTCTTTAACAACCACATTTTTTAATTAACAAAAGTATTTGTTACTTTTTGTAAAAAATAAAGTGATTGCATTCATTAATTTTGTTTAAAAGATGTTTATGTTTTGTAGTTAAATACCATAGCATGGTTTGTTCAACAAATGCATTATGGTATATTTAAAGATATTTGTAGTATCTTTTTATATTGTTCTTGTATTTTTATTTTATTAATATTAGATGAATCCAGACTGAATATATGAAATAGGAAAAGTATTTTACTAAATTTAGTAAGTTAAATTATTATGTTTGTTGTCTATATATTTTCTTAAGTCATTATATTTTATTCTATTACTGAATTCTAACTGAATTTACTTTTTGACTTAGTTTAAACATAAAATGTTATGTTCTAGGGTGATTATTGCTTTAGCGAAAAATTATATTTTTTTCTGCGAATATTACTTTTAAGTAGTGATTAGTGTTTTTAAGTCTTACTGACTTAATATTTTAAAACACAATGCTAAATTCATTTAAATATGTCATGAATTAAAAAAAATAGAATAAAATATTTGATGATTCATAAATAACAAATTATACTATAAAAACATGGCAAAAAAGATGTCTATATAATTAATAAGTTGTTATTTTCCAAAGTTTACTAAGTATTTTATATCAGATTCAGTTTAAAGTGTAAAGTACTTTGAGGATATCCACAACATTGACTTAAATCAGGTAAATAATATTATGCTCTTGTTGTTTTTTGATGTGTGTGTTTCTATTTTACGGCACAAAATTCGTCTAATATATGTACACAGTTGTGTATGTGTGTTAGAAAAGGCAATTTAATAAAATCAATTGTATATTCTTGAATTAACTAATTCTATTGAGGCCTGTCATGGTACTCAAGGAAGTCAAATGAAATTTCATATATGTCTTCGCTCTGGTAACAAGGCAAAGCACGGTGTTTAGTTCTGTCACTCAACACACAATCCTTAAATTTCGGTGGAGAGTTGGGAATAGAATGGAGTGTCTTAACACTAAGTTCCGAAGTTTCCTTATCCTATCTTGCCAAGTGTGGGATACAGTGTGTAGGTGAAATCCTATTGTTTATTTTACATTATTTGAAATTTGTTTAAGTTATTCTTTTTACCTGTAAATAATGTTACAAAAATAATGACCGCTAAGATTATCTCAAATATTCAAAAAAAACCACTCCATTTGTTATAATATTGTTGTACAATGTGAGGGTAAAAATATTTTTAATTCTTTTTTGATCGTAAAATTTTTTTATCTATTATAAACATTTTCTCGTTATATTTAAAAATTATAAATTTTATAATTACAGCAGCTCTATACAAACTAGCATAATCACATAGCCTAGAATGGCACTAAAAACCTATAAAATTCCATAATCAAAACTACTGTATTATATTTCAATGTCACAATGGACGCAAAGAAATTCCTTGTTGTTTTACGATGTACATTCGTAGGGGTGGTTGTCGTCCGCCGACGAACGAAGCACGCCTTACAGTTGTAGTGAGTGAGCTGCGCCATGCGTTTGTCTCTTTCTCTCAATTTCAACCCCTCCCTCCCCTTACTCATAAAACGAAATGGAATGTTCAGTGGACTGTACATCGAATAGACTATTTTCCAGTTTCTAATTTAAATTAGTTTTAGGATATAGTACAATATAAGAAGCAACCGAATAGTGAGCATAAATTAGTGATAATCAATCGTTCAAACGTGAAAGTGACGTGGTGGCAATAATTTTGCAGCGTGAGTGTGGAGCAATGTACCGCGCCGTTCCTTATCGATTTTCTCTATGCTGCATTAAATTACTATTTAAATCGTGAATGCGGACTGCAAATATTTTAGTAATATGCCTTACGTTTGCCGTTTTATGATAGAACCGACCGTTTAGAATAGTATTTTTATATTATCACTCGTCGAATCGCTAGTTACCTGCAATATATACATGTTAACATGAAGCAATAAATATTTATATTTTTTTAACAATTATAACATACTATGTAGATTTAACCTTATGCCGTTGGTTGTGTCACCATTGTTTTGGGAATGGTTAAACATTTGGCTAATACAATTTCTGAAGAGTGTATGCCATGAAATTATGATGGTGGCCTTAAGAGGTGGTAATAGTTCTCTGGGCACTGCATCACATGGATGTGGCATTCATGGAGGGCAACAGAATGCACTTGATTTGACGCATCGTTTACAAACATCGTTAGGCATGCAGCATAGTAGCGTAACGCAAGCGGTGAGCCTCCACGCTAACCACGTCAACCACACTAATCACATAAATCTCGTTAGCCACACTAATCACGCCAGTCAAGGCAATCAAATCAATGTCCCGTCATTAAGCAGCGTGTCACTGTTGATGCAACAACAGAGTCCCGCTACCCTCAAGCACGAACAGAATACACGATACTCTAATTCCAATTGTATGCTGCCCTCGCATCACTACAGATTATTATCTCAAACCAGTGAGTATACACAAAGTGATTTTGATGTAAAAACACAATATACGGTACATATACATTTTCAATAAAAAATCTACCTTCATAATGCTCTGTTCTGTTTGTTTACGGCGTCCAAATGTCCCAGTTAAGTACTCTAATTTATTCGTAATTTATGTAATATATAAGTATATGGTTAAGTCCAAACCATTTTGTTAAATCGTATCAAATTACATGTGTTTATGAATTGCAATTATTTCATTTTATAAATCAAACTATTCTGAGTTTTATATTTACTATAGTTTAGAAATATATAAGCATATATTACCATTATTATGCCGCTGATTTTCTTAGCGAACATCAGTTATCCTCGAGCGTCCACACCACACAGTGAGTTGAATTGGCATCACATAGGTGAAGTATATTTTATTTTCTTTTATTTTTTATGTATAATTTCCATATGTAACGGTGAATCACACTTACTACCTTAAAAATACATTATTCAGTCAATTGTTACAGTTTATATTAATCTTGATAAGCATTATATTTTACAACTTTAGTTGTTATTAATACGCACATTTTAATATTTGTAACGAAATATGTATAAATGAAATTGTGCCGCAGTCATAAGCGTGCGACAATAAACGATACAGGTTGTGGGTTCGATCCCCACTCAAGATTATGAAATATTTAATATTTTCATTTCTTCGTTCTTGTAAAAAGCCAAAGAACGGCGTTAAGTTCCGGTATTTAACCCATATTGGATCAAATTCGGCGGAACTTGAGAACACTAGGTTCCTAAGTTTCCGCTACCTGTCAGGATACAGCGTAAAGCTGAAAAAGTCATAAAAATAGGGGCAAAATAAATTTTACTTAAAATAATGATTAAAATAGTTCAGATATAATTAAAAAAATCCTTAAAGTTTAAAATCATTGTTTATATCAATTGACACTATTTTTTGAAGAGGCAGACCACTTTCACACTAATATATCTTGCGGGATATAAAAGTATTAAACTGTTAAATACTAGTTGAGATTGATTGCAAACACAAGTTTTAATAAAAAGGCATTTTTATTAGTTTTCCCTGGATTGTTCGTTCGCTTGGTAAAAAAGTACCAGTAACCGTCCGACCACATGTTTACGAAGAATGTTTTATGTTTCAGGGCCAGAATGTTATCATCCATCAGGGGCCGCAGGCGGCGCCTACATGTCAGCTGCGAGCGGCGCACAAGGATCCGCGCAAAGCATACGGACCCAACCCGCACCGCAGCCATCCGCGCCACCGGCGCAGCAGCAAGATATTTCAAAAACAACAATGGTAAATATTATACATAAATTGATTTTCCTATAAAACATATCACTATAATATAAAATCTTTAAGTAACTTCATCTAGATAAGGACTTCAAGCACTTATTTTACACGATAAGTGTAGTGTGTAAGATAAGCGTTTTAAATACGTATATATTTATAGTGAACCAATAAATCAATTCATAATTATAGTGAACATTGTATGTATTATCTACTTCAGCTTAAATTATATTTCTTTTTTAAATTATAAGTTCGGTTCCTACTTGAAGAAAGTTGTCACGTTGGTTGTTTTGGCCACAGCCGGTCTCATATAATATTTCGTTATTATTAATCTAATACTTTGTTTTGTATCACTTGAAATTAGGAGTATAATATAGCTGTAACCTGAGAACTAAGATCATATTACAGCTACCTTTGATAAGCCCAGTAGGTTAATCATGTCTTATTGAAAGCGATTAAACATGTTTCTATTTAGTTATAAAATATTACTGTAATGACAAGAATAATATTATTATAATAGAACATTAAATATAATACTTTTATTCAATAAATATCTTATTCCAGGCGGGTTCAAGCTATGTGTCACCACAAAATCAAACGCCGCCATCGCGTCCACAATATCAAAATTTCCAGTACAGAGCATCGCAACATGGGAACAGGCCTAGCACCCACCCAAGGTAATTCCCGCAAACCGTAACCCCTGCTGAAACATGGACGTATCTAGAAGAATTTTCCAGGGGAGGCCTCGACCTTAACTTTAAAATATCAACAAGTCTGTTTGTGTAAAGATTTTGTTTTATTTTTTGTTAGTAAAATTTCTAAGCTGGGCATAATCTTGATACGTGCGTGTGCTAGAGAGAGGAACCTAGTGTTTTACAATTTTTATTTTTTACCCTTTATGTATGGAAGTTTGGATGAAATTTTCGCTAATGTTAAAAGTGATCTTTACATTGACGTAGGTACGCTTTGTTATTGTATTATTTTAAGTAAAATTTAAGTGTCATCTATGATTACATAGTAATCCACATTTTTCCATGCGCATATAGCTATTTACATAATACCAGCTTAAAAAAATTAAGATGATTGTCTGTATTTCTTTCTTTTTAATCGAGCTAATAACCGCTAAAGCAATTTCTCTACAGCACTAGCACTGCGAGATATAAGAGGTGGATCGAAATTTACGAGGGAAAACGGAGTTTGCCATGCGCGCGAGCACTTACCATTTCTTTAGATAGATGTGTAATGTTTTAAGACTTTTTTCAATTGCTACAACATTTGACATAACAATTTTTGCGTACAAATCAAATTATCTTCCAAAAGATTTAAAAAAATATTTATCTGGAGTATTTTTATTATATTTTAACACTGTATTCCGCTCATAGCAGAGTAGGCAGAGGGAACTTGTCAGCCTAGTGTTAAAGACACTCCGTTCCGATCCCCCGAAGAGAGTGAAAAAATGAAAATATAAAATATTTCATTTGTAATTATTAAACACCTGAGACTTTCTCGAATAGAGATCCAATCCACAACTTGTCGTTTACAGCCTCGCTTGTGCTCCTGCGCCACGACAGGCCTCGATATATATAATTCGCGTCTGACATTTTAAATTGCATAATACATATTGTTATTTCTTCAATACCAAAGCACAAACAATTAAAAAAATCTTGTCTGTCTTTCTATTTGTCCAAGCTAATTTATGGTATAGCTGAACCGTTTTCCATGGGGCTAACTCTAAATGATAGAAGAGGTAAAGTAGCATACTTCTTACTCCTGGAATTTAGGATCCCATAGCAAAAATATCAGTCTGTACGACTAAACGAAACGCTGTAGATATCTGCAGACTACCTAGACAGATGTGAAATAAAATTAGAAACTTGGCTTTATATGAGATGTGATCTTGGCAATTTTACAAGAAAATATGTTTGGTGCCATTTGTTTTAAAGGCAAATCTTAGAAAAAGTGCGTGATAATGGTAGAACTTAATGCTGCTCTTTCTTTTTTTAAGAGATCGAGCAAATGAAAGTAATTCATTCGACAATACGACGGTTAATAGCAATCGTACTAAACAACCGTCACAACATCGCATACAGACTCAATGTGCCTCTGGCGCATGACTGCCTTGTTTGATATTGAATTAAATAATGCATTTCATCTTGTTACAGACAACAACAGCCATACATGGGTGGTGCAGGTGCAACAGCCGCGGGTCCTGTTATGTATCACCCCACACTAGTCTTCCAACACCCAATGGGTCTCCCACAGACTTACCAGCAACCCAGATCTAGTACACCTGGGTAAATCGTAGTTTCTACATATCTTTTAAAATTTATTTTTTTTAAATCTAAATATAATGCAACAATGTTATTATAAGAAAGGTTCTCTTGATATATCACACGGTACTACATTTGCTTGTTTATTTGTTTTAGATTTTAGAAGTTACACTTTATCAATATAGTTATAAAAGTCTTAGAGACTTTCATTGTATTAATATTACATTCTCAACATTTAATGCAAGTAATATCTGATATTATTATACTTATATCAAAATACTATAAATTTTGACGAATGTTTTTTCTTTTTAAATAATTGTGCCCACAAAAATGTATATAGCATTGAAATTTTGTCTTACCAGTTGCGTCAACAACAAAAAGTTCATAACAAAAGCAAAAATATACTTGCCCATTAATGAGATATTATTATATTTTGATTAGATTGTATGCCGTCACATTTTCATTTTCTCACCTTCTGGAGAAGTCTATATCATTAACTAAACACAAGAGTTCCGTAATAATGCTTGTATATTATATTTTTAGACGCCTATCGTGGCGCAGGGGCATAAACGTGCGACTCTAAAAGCGACTGGTTGTGGGTTTGATCCCTATTTGGGAAAACGAAATGTTAAATATGTTAAAAATGTTAAATTTATTCGCTCTGGTAACAAGACAACACGCAATGCCTCAAAATCGGCGCCTCTCCCTCTTGAGAGTGATAAATAATAACTTTAATCCTTGTGATTTAATTTAAACCATCGCTTATACCTTGTATAAGTAAGCTGATTTCAATTGAATCACCTTATTACTTACTGTTCAGTTATATCTTAATTATATATATTATAAATTTACTTTTGATAAGAATAATATGGTTAAATATTTTTTGTATACATACATATTTAAACATAAATGTGTTTTTTATATGATCATTAAACATATAAAATATATTATGAAGACTAATTCACAACTCTATTTTCAAGGTCTTTTTGATCATAATCACACTATTTTCATTTATTATTTATTAAAATTGTTTTTATACATCCATTGGAAAGTCAGGAAATTACAGTTTTTATCTAGCTGTTACATGTTTGTATTTCCAAATATTTTATGGTACAGATTTCCTTTTATTTCCATATCAGATGCTCTAGAACTTTGCTGAGTCAGTCTTATACGTCTGCAAAAATTGGTAAAAATCACTATAAACTTCATTTACTAAGCTATAGGATACATTTTAGCTACTTAACGTTTCTTTGTAATCGTTCTTTTAAGCTCATGCACAAAGACAAAGCACAAAACTCCCCCAGCTGACCCGGCGTGGCAGATTATTAAGCGTCCACCTTTTTTCTTTGGAACTTTTAAGCAAGATGCCTTGGTATCATATGTCGACGACAGCTACTAGATGACATTCCAAATTTGTGCTTTTCTTCCATCACCTCAAGTTCTTTCTATATCATAATTTTTCTCATGTCAATTTCTTGTGTTTGAATTCAATTTACTTTATTACTGTTATTAAAGATGTGACACTGCCCATACACCCATACCATACCATATACACTCTTAAAGATATCAGTAATTAACTCACAGTTGGTTATTAATTTCTGGTGTAATAAGTATACAGTTGGTTTCGAATAGCCTCTACGTCGAACATATCAATGTACATGTACCTGTTACAGACTTGCTTTTCTTCCTCTTTTTAGGTATACGCGTAAATGCATTTTCTTCCATACCGGTAGGGTCATATTTTGTTTCAATATGGTTCGAATCATTTTTTTGTTGATCCAAAGTGCTTCTGCGACGTTATCTATAACCTGCCTCACGGACGATAAAGGATTAACGTTAACTGATTCGCGTTCGAAGTATTCGGTTAACTTCAAACCAATTCGCGTGACTAGCTGTAGGGCCTCTTTTTGACATGTTGCTACAGAATTCAACAAACACCAAAATCATGACCAAATCACTAAGTTTAAATCTTAAGCAATTTAAATAAATGCCTTTTATTTTGTGATAAGTGTCTGCGGTTTTATATTAGTTGTCCTTGTTTTCAAAATTATTTTGCAGGATTAACACAACAATAAAAGTATCATTAAAATCTGTTTAATAGTTTTAGAAATTTGAATTAAATAAAGTGTGTGTTCCTGTGCATCTTTGCTATAGTTCACATATACTTTTTTCAATCGAGAAGAGTCCTGTATTAGTGATAAATATATATAATGGTTCATTTCAAATAATATTTGTGTATAAAGGCATTAATTGCATTTAATATCTCAAATTATTATAAATAGTATGTTAACATTCTACTGTATTTTAATATTTATTTTTCACGCTGACATTTTGATGCTGCCGACAGGAAATCACAATTTATGGACCACGGGTGACGCAATTTACTCTTGCATTACTTAATATTTCATTTTTAAATGCTAACTATATAATAAGATAGGTATAATATAATTATAGTGTACTAATTTTTTAAAAATATAATTAAAAATATTCTCTTTAATACAGGTATTATCCATATATGGCGCCGTATATTAGTTACACCACTCCTACAGGTCACACCTCGCCCTGTAAGTATTACATGTTTTGTATAAACAAAAAAAAACTATAATGCAATTATATATTTTAATGTCAATAATAATACTAATCTCTTAATACATATAATAATATTAATACAATTTTACATAATAATAATTCTAATTCAATATATTCACAAAACCTACAAGTTACTGATTTTTGAATGAAGAAGTTAGTTTTCACTTTATTTAATGATGAATATACTCAAGTTACATAACAAGTTAAGATATGTTAGTCTCTCAATATTATGATTTTAGAAATGTAGTATTTTTATTTTTCTACTCTGGCAATACAGAAGCGTACCCTGAACTTGGTTCCTAGGTGGTTACTTTATTTACAGAGTGTGATCATCTGTCAATAGACGATCATACTCTGGTTTCAAAAATGATTCACCCAAGTTCGTATGTAATTCTCTGGACAGATCTGTAATATTGTATAGTAGAATTAGAACTGACATATTGGCAATTCCTAAAAAATCCTTCCTAAAAAAAATATACGCCAACGTTGGATTGTGAGTTTTGAAACCTATATTTTTTTTATTTTTTTTAAAGACCTAAGAGTAATCTAAATTGAGTTTAGATAATTTGTATTATATATCACAATATTTTTGCATGAATGTGAATAAATTATAACTGGTTTTTAAGCTTTTTTATATAACCTATGTTAAATTTTGAAATGTAATGAACTTTAACGTATATTTTGTTTGTAGTCAATCACTATACAATTATTTAGTTGAATGTGGTTAGTTAGCCCCACATAAGCACTGGTTTACACAACAGATTACTACCCATCGAACGGTCAGCAAATAGGCGCTGGCAGTGTAGGGGGCTCCGGCCGCGGCAGCTCGGGAGCGCTGGTGCCGCAGCAGCCCGCCGCGCCGGCCGCCCCCAACTCCTTACCACACCAGCCGCAGCAGCCGCACTTACATCCAGCAATACCTGGTAAATTGTTCAAATAAAACATCAGATTAGAGGCCAAAGAAAAAAATATATCACTCCATCCATTAGTGAATCGGATTGTAATACAATATTTTCTGTTTGAATGAGGCCTATCGTGGCACAAGCGTGTGAGTGTAAACACGACAGGTTGTAGATTCGGTCCTCACTCGATACAAAACTATATTTTTAATGTTTTCATTTCTTTGCACGAGTAACCACGCTAAGTTGGGCTTTGAGTTCCGCCACTCAACACGCAATGCCTTAAAATCATCGGAAAATGTGGAACGGAACGGAGTGTCTTAACACCCAAGTTCCTTTTGGGAACCATCTCAGGATAGGCTCCTGCCATGTGCGTGTGAGTTAATTTGCCATATACAGTGTGAAGGTGAAAAAAAAACAATATTTTGATAATGAACTGAAGCTTGTATGCAGAAAGACCAGAAATAATTTGACAAAGTATCTTGGTTTTATAAATGTTGTTCTTAACATTTTTTTCTTTAATTTCAGGTATCCGACAAACCCCTCCGAAACGTACTTCCCACAGATTAGCTATTATTAATCCTTTAACTAGTGAGTAAATTTAAAAATATGATAACTTTTTCATATTGTAAAAAAATGTACAAATAATTGCCTTTGCTTGTTTCAGAACAAGATATATTCTCAGAAATTAATTCTAGTGATAGTCAAAATGTTAGCGGTGAATCTAGTGAACGACAAACACCTCAACCGGTATGTTAATTTTAAAATAAGTGTAAACATTTCACGTCCAGAAGTTATAAAGTAATTTCTTTCAGTTTTTCAAAATTATAATATATTTTTACAAAAATTGTATTATATTTATACATATATATATATATATATATATATATATATATATGATTTACTTTATTATAATTATTATTTTAAGTTTCCCGCTGTATCAAGCACGCTATATTCCGAATATAACAGGGTAAGCTAAGGGAACCTGACGTTTTGAGTGGCGGAGCAGCGGAACTCAACGCCGCGATCTACATCGCTACCACAGGGAAGTAATGAAGAATAAAACTTATTGCTCCCTGGAGTGGAAACCGAACCCACAAACATAGTGTTTACAGTCGCACGGTTATGCCCCTGTGCAATATATATAAACTATTAAAGAATTTTAGCATATTTATTTATATATAAATATTTCATCTAGGAACCAATAAGTAGTGCCGTTGAGGAGTTTACAAGAAGAGTAAGCGAAGTCGCAAATCAACCGTCTGCGAGTGAAAGTGCTAAATCGAACTTTGTTTCTAAGAATGTAGAAGTGCCTGCTACGACTGCATGCTCCAACGATCAACCTCATTCAAATGCAATAAGTACTATTAATAATAATATAGTAAAGTCTGAAATATTAAATGATAACGAAAGTAAAAATTTAGGAAGTGAAATAATAGAATCCAACGAAACGCCGGTAGTGTCTGCTATATCGGACAGTCCTGTTGTAGTGCCTAAAATGCCTATCAATGTTAAGCAAATTCAAAAAAGTATGGATCTAATACAGCCTTTTGCCGTAGATAATAAGAATGTACAAAATAATAAGCAACCAAAACAAAACAAAACCAAACCAGTTGTGCCTCAAGACGAAATAGAAAAGCAATCAGATAATTTGAATTCTATAGTTCCTCAAACAGTACTAATAGAAGCGAGTGTCACGCCAGAATCGACACAATCTTCTGCGACACTGGCATCGCCCGTTACTGTATCGGTGTGCTCGTCTACACTCACGTCCGTAGGTCAGAACCAGCCCGAGTTCATCCCTGCCAACTCTTCGTCTGTTAATTCTCCCGCGCCCTCTCCCGCTCCCGCGCCTTCTCCCGCTCCCGCTCCCGCCCCAACAACGACCCCTGCGCCCCAGCCCCAGCGTATAAGAGAACCCAGAGACAGAATGAGATCAGAAGAAAAGGAAAAAAATATTACCAAACCAAATTTAACTGATAACGCGCCTCGACCTAATGGACCATCTGGTGAGTACACTATTTTCTCTGCTACATATAACACAACAAATGGTATTACCATGTTAAAAAAAATTGAACTTATCAAATACACACCACACCACACATAATGTTCAAATTTAAATTAATTTCCACCCATTAAACAAATTGTTCACCACCTTAAACATAATGCCTTGACTGGGCTTTTTTTTTACAAAAAAAGCAACATACAAATAATAAACATGTCTAGATGTGATAACATAAAATGATAGTAGATGTAGATTTGCAAATTTGTCTTCCAGATATATATATATATATATATATATATATATATATATATATATATATATATATATATATATATATATATATATATATATATATATATATATATATATATATATATATATATATATATATATA